>JXCR01134686.1:87635-110731 GCA_002079205.1 Phalaenopsis hybrid cultivar
TATATATATATATATATATATATATATATATATATATATATATATATATATTAAAATGTCATTCTGAAGCGGGCGACGAGATTTCGATTTCAGTGACCGACAGCTTTCAACGGGCAACTCCTTCAACCAAAAGTTGTGTTGACACGTTTCTGGCGCCTAGGCGCCTAATTGTGTCTCCATGATGCCAGCCTTTGAGAACTTGTGAGACTTAGACGCCGGGTCAATTTTTGCTTCATTTGACTTATTTTGCTTCATTTTGATCTATTTTTGCTCTTTTTTATTCTTAAACTCTATTTTTTGCACTTGAACCCAAAAACACATAAACTACATTTTTATTAAAACCCAATATTCTTAAAAATGAGTGTAAAATATACATATAAAAATATGTAATTTTAAGTCGTGTCAATTTTCTCAAACTTAAATGTTATTTTTACTCCAGTAACTCTTTTAGTATATAAATCAAATAATTCGATAAAAAATTGAGAATTATTGGGAAATATTTTCCTTATAATTAAGTAAGTAAAAAAGTTGATATAATTTTGATCATAATGCTTAAAAAAAGTGATCCAAATTCGGGGATGATCAAGTCAACAACCAACAGGCCTCCTCACAGCTTGCCCTTGGCGCTATTACCACGCCGGCACGCGACCTCTGTCTCTTCGCTCCCTGCGCGCTTTCGTTACACCCTCCGTGTTTTCTCCTGCCTTCGCCATCTCTGTCGCGGCTTTTTTCCGACCTTCCGCTATTTCTCGATTCTTCTCTTCTCTTTACGGGCTGCATCTCCGCCTTCCTCTCTCTCGATCTCCCGAACTTGCGTCCCTCTCATTTTTCCGTGAAAATTTTTACCCAGCTTCTCTCTTCTTCTTATATCAATCCTTTGCTTACTAACATTTTACCCTAACTTCCAACATTTGCAATTACGTAGGAAATCTAGATCCCTTAATTTGTAGNGTTTCTCGATTCTTCTCTTCTCTTTACGGGCTGCATCTCCTCCTTCCTCTCTCTCGATCTCCCGAACTTGCGTCCCTCTCAGTTTCCCGTGAAAATTTTTACCCAGCTCCTCTCTTCTTCTTATATCAATCCTCTGCTTACTAACATTTTACCCTAACTTCCAACATTTGCAATTACGTAGGAAATCTAGATCCCTTAATTTGTAGCCCCTCTCTTCATAGAATCTTTTCAACTCCCTTTTTTATCCGTCGTATCCAAGTTTGTCGATTACCCATCTATGGTAGTGTCGGCGCTCTGGCTTGCAAACAGACTTCGAAGGCTTAAATGATCCGTCCCTACGAATCAAATTCTCTCCGAGATGTTTGAGGCGCACGTAAGATTCTTGGGCCGATTCTCCGTGACACTTGATATACTTGCATGCAGCAGTGGGAAACAATATTGGAGACTGTCATCGAAATATATGTTTTTCTTAACGTCGGCAGTATTGTTTGATGGATTTTCGAAATGCTCACTGTATGGAGACGTTTTATGCTACTCTAGTTATGGCTGAAAATTCACGATATAAGTTCTATTTGAAGTAGTTCCTGAAATGTAAAGGAGTTGGTAATCATGATATTCTTGAAGATTATAGCTGACATAGCTTAAATGGATGTAAAGCTGACAGTTTCTCTTTATCATTCTGGTTTTACGGCTTTTATTTCGTTGGGTCTATTTTAAAATGTTCCCGAGGCCTGCAATTTGTGAGCACTTTCTGAATGATTACAATGCACAAATAGATGTTAAGGATGCCCCTGTTGGGGTTTGGGGATGTTGCGGTGTTATGGAGCTAATCATTTTGAAATGGCATCTGCATTTATTTGCTTTTTATAGCAAGCGCTACCTGTAGGAAAGAGGACCTTAGAATATGCTTTGTCTCTAGTTATAGCTTACTTAATTGGTGAGTTATGTTTTTTTTTTTGGTTTCTAGATAAGGATTTGAAGCGTCTCAGCATTGTTCTGTTTTGGGCTCAGTTTTATTTTTTGGCGTCTCTATGTGACATGCTACTTCTATCTGTCTAAGTTTTCTTGCTGCTTGTTTTAGTCTTATGCACACCTTATTGATTTGTTTGAGCTTTTCTTTTTTCTTGTGTTTTTGGTATAAAAATAGTATTTCTATGGCAGTTATAGATTATTTCTGCAATCCCTTTTTGATTTTTAATTGCTTAGTATTCTTTGTGTGCTGCCTTTTAACTTCTCTTCTTTGTTTTTGTATTCTCTGAACGTTTTGTAGCCAATAGCTTGTTGCATATTGGTACATGAATTCGGGTTTAGCCTTTTCTTTGAAGTGAGGACTAAAATTCTCGATAAAACATACTAGTTGAGTCAGCTTACAAGCCTACTTCACAAATAGATTATGTTACACAATTTCATGTTGGAAAAAGCCTTATGCATGATTTTATGGGTAGGAAACACTAATGGATATCTGAATGAAACATAGATAAAAAATTTATATNCTTATGCATGATTTTATGGGTAGGAAACACTAATGGATATCTGAATGAAACATAGATAAAAAATTTATATGCCCTTTTGCTAAACTTTCAGTTGGGTTGTTAAAATTATTGAATTGTCTTTTTTATGGTGCTTGCATATGTACAATTAATTATTTAACTAAAGCTGCCTCAAGTAATGGTTTTGATATTTCTTTTGAAGCTTAAAACATTTTTTATTTCTATTCTTATTGAATCAAGTAGAGAATTAATTTTGGTATTGTCTAAGCAGTTTGTCTCATGCAGAACACNTCTTTTGCTAAACTTTCAGTTGGGTTGTTAAAATTATTGAATTGTCTTTTTTTATGGTGCTTGCATATGTACAATTAATTATTTAACTAAAGCTGCCTCAAGTAATGGTTTTGATATTTCTTTTGATGCTTAAAACATTTTTTATTTCTATTCTTATTGAATCAAGTAGAGAATTAATTTTGGTATTGTCTAAGCAGTTTGTCTCATGCAGAACACATGTTGGGAAAGAAATCTGGATATAGTGGAAGGGTTTTACACTGGGTTGCTATTCTTTGAGAGGAGGGGAAGGGGTTCATCATGTAAATCTGAGCAGAAAGGAGTGTGGACTGGAGGAGTTGGTTATGGGAGAAGGAAAACGGGACAATACATGAACATGAATTTCCTGAACTCGTGGNGGTTCATCATGTAAATCTGAGCAGAAAGGAGTGTGGACTGGAGGAGTTGGTTATGTGAGAAGGAAAACGGGACAATACATGAACATGAATTTCCTGAACTCTTGGATGCACACTGATTTGCATGGTGTAGCCTGGGAGTCCATCCACATGCATGCATGCCTTTGAAAATCAGTCATGAATAAAGTTTCTCCAAATAACTTAAATATGGTCCTTACACTTGTAGCTTGACACCTAATGAATAAAGTGCCCTTGGAGGTATTTTTGCATAAAATGGAAAAAAAAAGATATGCAATTAAATGCAAAAATAAGCAGATATTTAACTATTTGATTGGTGCTTAAGATTCTTCCAGTAAATCTTGAAATTGGGCCTGGCATAGATGGCAACTACTTAGAACCACTATGGATTTAATCTGATGGCAACTACTTAGAACCACTACGGATTTAATCTGATGGCTTTCATCACATTAAGCTTATGTGGTTATCATGTTTGTAAGATCTAGAACTATTATTCCATCCCAAGTGTCACACTACCCATTTGGCCCATGTTGGGTTGGCTTGTTTAACTTCAGTTTCTTTAAATCTCCCTTTTTTTAGCTTTTAAATCCACCACAATTCCACTACAATATGCATAAAAAATTGTCAAAAGGTACATTGGTGCATATTTAATCTTTTGGTCTACTCTTCTGCTTTAGCCCACATTTTTATTTCTATAAAACAGATTAATGACACACTTCAACTTCAGTTATGTTTGAATTGATGTTTTCATTTAAGTTGATGGTATTTTTAATCACCATGCATGTAAAATGGAGTTTTTTGAATCTTATATTTTTCTTCCGCCGTACTTAAATTCTAACTCTGTTGACCTGCTAAGGAAATTACTTTTTCCCCTATTATCTTACAAGAAGAAAGCTTTACAAACTGTGGATTTCCTTATCAGACATAAATAAATATATTTTCTCGACCATTCAAATGTATAAGGTGTCTTTCAGCATTGCTGTTCATGGCTCATTTTATTGTTACTTGGTAGATGACCAATTCATTTTTATTAACTGTTAATTGAAGTTCTGTGCAGCTTTTGTCAGTTTCTCATGTTTATTGTTTAGTTTTTAATTTTTTTCAGGTCCTTTATCTGCTTCGGAAATACTTGGGTGAATATGTTGAGGGGCTTTCTGTTGAAGCTCTTAAAATCAGTGTTTGGAAAGGTTTTTTTTTCCTTAATTTCATATATTAGTTTTCATTACTTTCTCAGCTAAAATTTAATGTTCAATGCATAATATTAGCATGACTGATTTCTAGTGGCTTCATCAATGTCGATACATGACCCATGTTTTCTATTTTTCTAGTTAATTTTGATGCATTTTGCTACGTTGTTATTTAATCATAGTTTATTTTAGGGCTCATGTGATTGCTTTTATATTGAAATCAAGTTCTACTCAATGATACAACTTTGGTAGCTTTCATCATTTAATTTGTTGTAATTTGTTATCAATATGTATTTTAAGCATCAGCCATCATAAGGAGTTTTTTTTTTCTTACTCAAAACAATAGAGCAAAAAAATGATGAGGTTGTGGGAGCTAACCACTTTCGTATGCACTGATCGTCATTGGAGGCTGTCAAAGGGCTCCAATAAGCTTAGGTCATATTTGGTGAGCTCTGGCGATCTACAGTAGTCTCCATTGACGCACATATGAACTCTGCTTCTTTACGTTAAATTTTGATAGGTTTCCAATGAGTTCTGAAAAACTACAGTTATGCTGTTGCCGACTTGTTGTACGGAGGCCAGGGCTCTGACAAGTTTGATTAGTCTCTGCCAAGTTCTGATAGGGCTTAAGCAAGCTTCATTTTCAAAGAACGGAAGACATTAGTAACATGGAATTTAGATTAAATCCATCTGAATAATCAGTTTGATATAAATCAATAATTCACATCAAACCAAACTAAGAATTTTATTTTCAAATTCTCATGACACTATGTTTTCCGAACATCAGCCTCATTAAAAGAAAGGGAGGCAGAACCTCTTAGTGATTCATTTATATGCTGAGGTTTCTATTGTAAGAATCCCTTAAGGTTTACTGATAGAAATTTGGTTTTTTGGTGGTGAAATCCTTTTGAGTTCTTCAACCTTTAGAACTTGAATAGAAATAAAAAAGAGAAAGAAAAAACAAAGTAAAAAAATAATAAAACAATAAATTGATTCGAGAGACTCACCATCTTTATACATCAGATTTCTTCCGCTAGCAAAATCAAACATATATATGATGCCATGGCGTTTCTTTTTACATCGTATCGTTCTCTTGTTTTCTCTGAGAATCATATTTTGACTTAATTGTCTTAGAAACTATGCTTGAACTGCTTGCGATAATTTTGAGAAAGCTTTCTATTACTTTTTTTTTTACCTGTTATTGTATTCTGGAGCCCCTAGGCTATATAATTACTTACATGATCACTTTAACCCTATGCTCAGCTATGTTATGCCTTTACTACTAGCATGGCAGTCACCATGTGGCACCAAGATTGCATTAATATAGCTTGAATTATTTATTTGGAAAATGGAGTTCATTTTAATGCGATGCTTGTTTCATGATTGTATTAATATTATCAGTTCCTTAATTGTTAATGTTTAAGCATCAAACATTTATTATTCAGAAAATAATAGAGGAATAATAACTTGAATTCTTTCCTTGTATGAGCTTCATTTCATGCGACTCATTTCACTATTTTTCTTTCAAATTATTAATTTGAAAGTTCAATTTTTATCCAAGTGGAGGATATTTTGTGGTAAGATAGTTATTAGAGCATCCTTAATGTAGTTGGCACACCATGTGGGGATGATGTAGACATACTATTATGTACATTTTGATGTGATTGGACTGAGTTTCTTTTCAAATAAATACCAGAAAGTTGTTTTAAGTACATAAAATTGAATGATGCATGAATAAAGCCTTCCGCAAACCAAAAATCTTTTTTCATATTATGTCTGACATATTGACAAGACGTGGGTATAACATCCTTTGCATATACTTAAATAGGAAATAATTTTTTTGAGTAATAATCAGAAAATTGTTATTTGTACTCGAACATTATTTTTTAGTGTTAGCACATGTGCTCTTGTACACATATCTTATCACTGCTATTGTTTGAGTTGATGATTGAAAACTTGTCGCAAAGTAAGTCGGTTAATCACTTGAATATACGTGTCAAGTAATATGTGGTCTAAGAGTCAACATATCGATTCCACAAACATCATGCCAAAATATTTCTAACAGGCAAAATTTTAGTTTATTGAACCACAAATTTAGTTTGAAGTGATGAAATTCGAGAAATGAATTTAACAGTCCTAAAAAATGCAGTAAACAAAAATGACAGGAAAAAGCATTGAGTTTTTCAGATATGCAAGATTCAAATTCCTGTGACACAAGTTAAGTGATTTCTTAAATTTTTCTTTTGTAACCCATGCTATTTTTGACAACTAGGGATATAAACTTTGTCCTTAAGCTTATGCCTATGTCAGAAGTAAAATCAGAAACCCATAAAGTTAGATTTCAATGAACTTTATGGCATTTTTTGGGATTCTTTAGATCCCCCATATGGGTTGTAAAATCCGAGCAAAATATGTCTATTTTATCAGTTTTTTTGTTTAACCTACTCGTTCCACTACACAAGTGGCAGAAGTCATAGTTCATAAGAGATTTTTAACATTCTTATCGTGTCCGATAAAAAGTAAATTACAATCAGAAGGTTAATACATAAGCATCAGAAATTTATGCATAAAAAAGGCATCGAGGGAAATAGAAGGTCCATAGGATGAAAACCATAAGAAAACCACAAACCTTACATCACAGGAGTATGAAAGCGATGATACTTACAATTCATGAATAGGAAAACACCAATACTTGTTATCGCGGGAATAAAAAGAAGAACAACATATGAGGTATAAATAACTCTCACCAAGCCAATTGGTACTTGCAATATACCGTGATTCTCTCCGTTCAATACAAATTACTTGACGATCTCATTTCATGTAAATACACTCAACCTCTCCTTTCACAACTCATCAAAACCTCAACAAACCACATAAAAAGAAAAAGAGAAAGAAAAACTATCCTAGAAGTCCTGTCCTTCAAGGAAGAAGAAGAGAACTCTAGGGTTAATATTCCTCTATAGATCCCCCACAAGTCTCACAATATTATCCCTTCTCACAAGATGCCCTAAAACTCGTTTTTATAGCCCTGGTCTCGTATTAACAAGAAATTTTTTTACAAAAATGTTTTCCGCTTTGTTGTGCGGTCACACTAAAACCCGACGTGGTCCTACCATAGACGTCGATTTGGCGGCGTGGACATGCTCAATCTGGGCATACTCACGATGCTGCTTTCAATACAACGATGTGGTTATGCCCAATCGAGCCATGGTTGCGCCAGTTCTTGCAGTCCCAATCTTGGTTGTCCTCGTTCCAAAATACATGCTCGATCTTTTGTAACCTATACATCACTAACAAAAGCCTTCCATAAACGTAAATCCATGATAACTAAGGTTAAACAACAGATATGCGAAAAAAAAAATGTGTATAATTGACTCATATCAATTATGTTCTCCATTAATAATTCCGTAAGAATTGCTATTGAATTGTTCTTACGTTATTCTCTTATGCTATATTTTTGAATACGAATTTTCTTGTTCAAGATGGTGAATTTCATTATTTTAATTTTGTTTTAAATCTCTCACCTCATGAAATTTTTCCCCATAGGAGATGTTGTTTTGAAAGNTGTATGTTAGGTGTGCTCATGCTATTAATGATACAAAAATGAGTGTCAAAATCCATTAGATGTCTCCATATTTGAATAAAAACTTATGTCCTAAAAGAACATTATTTTAAATATTGGAAAATATCAAAAAAAGGGTAGATTAAGAAAACTCGGGATAGAAGATATATCTATATAGAATTATAATCAATCTCTTTCGATGAGAAAATTTATAAGACATCTTTTGATGATATGAATTAGAAATATAAAGTGTTGAAGTATTATCAAATATGTGCTATATGATGTACGTAAGTGTATTCCAAAGGGGAAAATATCACAAAATAAAAGCAAGGATACACCTGACTTACCACATCTCAGGTGACTCACTTATTAGCTTGAGAATAACTTACCATGTCGTATTTAGGATGGACTCGCTAAGTAGGTTAATGGAGAACTCGGCCTGTTGAGTTCCATGCATGCACCCAATAGACTGGGTGGACACATACACCAAATAAGAAAGGAATATTCACTAAGCTAAAAAGAAAAAATTCTTTAAAACATCACTAGGCTCATCAAATTGGTCCAATCTAAGTAGCCATCTTCACCTAACAAAGCTACTCAACCCATACTCTTAGAAGACATAATAACTTCCTACATGGTCGACCATTAGTCTGAGTCCATGTTTGTACTTAGGTCAAATGTCTCTACTCTATGTGATTATGAAACTATTACATTTACCACTTATTTTGTTTCATTTTATTTAACATTGAGTCGATAGACCGTTAATTATATAGATATGATTTTTTAAGAATTCCAAGGAATTAACCTGTTCAAACTTTTCTGTCATTTAGTGAAATATTTTCATCTAACTTTCTATACTCCTATGCTTTTAAATAGATCTTTCATTATTTACCCACTTATCTTTCCGCACACGTCTCATTTCCTCTGATTTAGTAGCATTCTAGCATAATTGAAAATTATATCATAATTTAATAGTACAAATGGAGGGGCCAAATGCAAGCTTAATCTCAAATATATGGTATTGATATGCATTTATAATGTTATGGAGCACATGGGTAAGATATAGAAATAAGGAATAAATAATTATAAGGTTATGATGAAAGTAACATAAGAAATTTTTATAAAGAAGTCTTATATTCTATAATGAACTTGTTGATTTCATGTTTGATAAACACTTTCTTGGCTCAAGGTCACTTATTACTTGAAGTTTCTATGCAAGCAAGTATGAGTATGAGAGCAAGAGTATTTTGCCAGTTTTATTTTTCGACACGGGTCCTTATAGAACCATACATATTTAAATATGAATATCAAAGCTAATATGCTTTCTCCAGAGATAGAATTACCACTTTACAATGAGTTTGATTACTTAAGAAATATTAGATATTTGTAAGGTCTAAGATTAAAAACGACAAAGCTTTTCCCTATCTAATCTAAAGACTAGATAGGTTTTAGATTTAATATGGGTTGCAAACTTTCTTTAGAGGCAACCACTTATAGTTAATCATATCTTAAGCAATAATGTTCACTTAGGAAAACTTTTGGTTCTAATTGAAGTTTTAACTTTAAGAAATTTTTTAAGTTTAGTGTCCATAATTGATTATTGGAATTTCAAATGGGAATGCTCAAAAGTGGAACAATTATTTATAAAAACCATAGGAAGAAGAGTAGAAGATGTCAAAGACACTGAAAAAGACTCGGTGACTTCTCAAATATCCTATTGTTCGGATTTAATGATTTTGAAAGAGATTTATTTGATGATTCATCTCAACATTTGTTAACATGTTAAGACTTAGATTGCATGATATGCGATCGTTAGAAAGCCTGAGAGGTGAGGATTTATATTATAATTAGATGGACAATATTAGAATTCTAAGACTAAAGGTTAAGTTCGCCAAAATAAGTGATGCTTTAGAAACTTAATTTGAATGACAAAAGAACACAACAAATAAAATGAAATTAACATGTAACCCTGCTTGGATAGGGTTCTCATCTAAACTGCCTACACATAGTTAAAATCATGCATATTTGGTTTGAATGAATGTAAGATATGGCAAACTGTTGTTTATTAAGAAAAATCAGAACTTATAATGTGATTATATTTCAAACTACCTAAGTATGACTAGTATGCATAATATCATAAGGTAAATGCGAGTATATTTTTGTAATTTAAAATTGTAAGGCTCACCAAACTCAAGTGTTTTATTTATTTTTTTTTAAATTCTAGTGTCAAATGAACATAGCAAGCTATGTAATAGATCATACTAGTCCTTGATGATGAATGTTTAGAAGATTTATTCATAAGGCTAATTGATATGTAACGACAAACTTATTTTATAAGGTTGTCGTCTTCACATGACAAACTACCCTTATTGGTGCTATGAGTGAAGGCCTAAAAGATAAGGGATAGATGTAATATGATATATGGTAGTAAGGTTCTAACATAATTGAAAAATAGAATATCTTTTGATTGTGCCACTTTTTTATTTTATCTTTATAAATTATTGCATATTTATAAGATTCTTGTCTAATTTCATCTAGTTCATTTAAAAGTAGTAAACTTTTCTCACCAGCTATATTCATATTTTAGTTGAACTCCTTAACAACATAATAAGCATTATGTACTAACTACACTCGTAAGTGACAAGTTTTGTCAAATACGAGCCTATACGGAGACATTCGTATAGGTGTTTTATAAGTAGTCCTATAAGCCCATAATGCACCATCTAATCTTAAAAACCAATCCTTTCTATTAGGATTGACAGTTGTTTCTAAAATCATTTTGATTTCTCTGTTATATACTTCTGCTAAACTTCTCATTTAAGGATGACATGTGTGATAATATTATGTTTAATTACATACTTTGTAACTAATTTCTCAATTATTTTAATCTTAAAGTGGCTCCCCCACCACTAATAATTACTTTAGACATACCAAATCTACTAAAGGTATTCTTCTTTAAAAATTTTGCTACACTTTCAGCATCACAATTTGGAAGAGTCGCTACATCAATTCATTTTGAGATATACTCCATAGTTATCAAAATATTTAAATTCCCTAACAAAGATACAAAGGGACCCATAAAGAGTAAACCCCAAACATCCGAAAATTTCAATCACTAAAGTAAAATTAAGGGGTATTTTATCACACTTAAAAATATTGCGTACTCTTTAGTATCTATCACAAGTTTTAATATATTCATTCACATTTTTAAATAAGGTAGGCCAACAAAATCCAAATTGCAAGATCTTAAAATCAATTCTATCAACTCCAAAATGTCTCATAAATTCAGAATCATTAAATTTCTTAATAAATTTCAAGGGTTTCTTTGATGGGTACACATCTACTATTCACTTGATCCTTATATTTTCTATAAAGATATGAGTCATCCCAGAAGTAATATCTGACATCATGGATGGATTTATTCTGTTGTTGGTATGCCAGACCATTGTTGACCTCAGTTTTATTGAGGTATGATCTTTCTTTCTTAGAAGCCTAGGATTTAGCCATAGGACTTTCCTGTTGATTATCCTAGAGTCCTAGTGGAGGAACCCTACCAAGTAAAAATTCTAAACACCTCTTTACTCTTCTTGGAGTTCCACATGTTTAATTTTGACCTATAGCACTTAGAAGGCTGAAACCAACACGGGGGAGCTCACGAGGAGTCCCCATAAGATTGTCAAGCCTTAGGGTTAGCCTTGAGTGGCTTGGTTTTGGTCTTGGTTAGACCTACACACACACACAAATACTCAAACCCCTCATACACATTCCCTGAAACCCTAGAATCAGTCATATTTAACCTTTACACTCTTTTAGAAACTCAGGTGGGTGGTCCCCAAGGTCCCCAAGCTCTTAGCCTTTGGCTAGGGTAGCCAAGACCAACACATGAAAGATCCAAAGTGAGTTCCCCCTTGGTCTCATGGCACAAAAAGGGTAATCTCTTTGTTTGCATATTTAATAATCTCCAATTCCACTTAAACATCAATCTTTGGCCTTCTACCCTTAAATTTTTTAGAATAACCAAAATGCCCCTAAAACCCTAATTTTCCCAAAATTGCCCAAATTGCCAATTCTCACCAAAAAATTATATTGGACCATTCTAAATCATTTAAATTGCCCAAAGTACCCAAAATTTTCCAAAATTCCCAAAATACCCTTACACCACCGAAAATTCCCAAAATGCCCCCATGTCCCAAATTTTGCTAAAATCTCCAAAATCATTCCAAACCTCTCCCAAATCAATCCTAAACACCCAATGGTCCTAATTGTACCTAAATCTACCAAAATTGGGCAAAATTTCCAAACTGCCCCCAAATGCCTAAAATCCTCAAAATCACTCTCAATTTCCACCAAATTCACTTCAATCCCTCCCAATTTCAAATCTAAATTAAATATCATTTCTAGATCCCATTTGAACCAATTTTAAGCCCAATTGAACCCAATTTCAAACCCGAATCCCAAGCCTAAATCAAATACCCCAAAATTGACCCAACTTCAAATTTAATTAAATTAAACCATGTGACCAATTCAATTCCACCAAATTCACTTCCTAAACTTTTCATGGCATTCTCCTAGAACAAATTGAGCCTTCAATTGGTTTGGATCCAAGCTCAAGTTAAGCTCAAATCCATTCTTCTAATTTTGAGACCAAAACCAAATTAACTTAAACCATTGGAACTAACACAAGCTTAATCACTTTTGTCATTCCTAAGACCTCTTAGGATGCTAATCACGTCACTTATGACCCTAAATTGGTGCTATGGCCCAAGGGTCCCTCAAAATGGGGAACACATTCTCCTAATTTGGCTAAACTCTTTAACCCATGCAATCAGCTATCAAACCCCCAAGCTTACACAATTAAAACTTCTCTGAACTTCCCTGAATCAGCTAGCCACCTCCTCTAGCGTGGCTAGCGGCCTACTTGCTATAAAACCCAAAATCGATAGAGGCCACCATGGTTTAAACCATTGAATTTGACCCATCCCTTGTGGAATTTCATTATTGGTTAGGTGCATCGAATTCCCCTCTGCCTAAGCTCATTGGCACAAGCCAATGAGAGCCTGAGGCCTCCCTGTTGGACTCAGCTATAAATCTCCCCCTCACGACCAAGCATAGAGAATCAAATCCCTTCGATGAACTCTGTCGAAATCTCTCCAGAGCTTCTCCAAACCTCCTTGAGCACACTCCAATCATTTTCAGGCCATCTTCCCAATTGCCCAACCTTGATTTTGAGCTAAAAAACTAGAGCATTTTTTTGGCCATCTCCAGACACTACACAAAATCCCATATTGATTAACCCAAAAGCTTCACCAGACCTAAAAACCGCTTCCCCAATCAAAAGCCCCCTCTATAAAGACCTCTGCACCATACTTTGACCAAAGTCGCACCACCCTCCAATAAAATGCCTATGCAGACCTAACCACAGATCAATTCAATGCTTCAAGAATGTTTGTGGGACCAATATGAAGCTCCAGAACAAACCCAATTGAGGCCTCACCTTTTAGGCAAATGTATAACTTGAAATCCCTAGATTTTGTCTCGATTTCATCAATTATGAAGTAGACTTGTATTTTATATGCATGTGACCAAATATAAAGGTTCTTCTTGCCTAGATGAAGGTGTAGGAACAAACTGCACTTAATTTGGTTAAGTATTGAGTGAGATCTAGAGGTATTAGTGTAGATGGTTATTGACCTCACTTTTGGTTGAGCTCTAGTTTTTTCCTCTTTAGTAGCCTAGGGTTCTGCCATAGGACTTTCCTGTTGACTATTTCTAGAAAACTAGAAAAGGAACCCTCACCATTAGAATTTCTAAACCTTTGTTTGCTCAACTTGAAGTTCCATATGTTGGTTTTAACCTCTAGCACTTAATAGGTAGGGTCAGTATGGAGGAGCTCAAGGGGAGTCCCCCATAGGATGGTCAGAGCTTAGGACTAACCCTAGGGGAGCTGGTTTTTGTGGGGATAACTTGCACACACTACACTTTTTCACTTACCCTAAACCCTAGGATCCCTTAGATTGGTTTCCTGACTCTTTTTGGAGAGCTCATATGGATGAACCTATACCCCTAGTCTTTGGCTAAAAGGGTTAGAACTAGCATATTGAGACTCCAAAATGAGTCCTCATATGGATCCTAGTGGTTTAGTATGGCTTCATGGTTTGTTGGCCCATTCTGGTCCAAAATCACCAAAATACCAAAATACCTCTAGAACCCTAATTTTTGTCAAAAATCCTAAAATTACCCAAAATACCCAAAATTGCCAAAAAAATCATCTCAAACCCCTCAAAACCACCTAAATTGATCAAAATTCACTAAAATCACAAAATCCCCAAGATACCCCAAAAAATTACCAAAATTACCAAAATGCCCTTCATGACCTAAAAATTCCAAAATCATCCCAAATAATCCCAATTTCTGTTTTTGATCATCAATTTAACCAAATTTGACCAATTTTACCCAATTTAACCAAAAGCCCCAATTTGCCCTTAAAGGCCCAAATGTCCCCAAATTAGCCCCAATCTTACCCCAATTGACCCCAATATTGCCCAATTTCAATTGCAAATCAAAATTTAGCATCCCCAATACTAATCTAAACAAAATGTAAGCCCAATTTGGTCCAATTGCAAGGCCAATTTCATTCAAATAAAAAGGCCCAATTTTGACTTTATGCCCAAATCCACTAATTTGGTCTATCAATTCAACTCAAAATCATTTGAAAATTTTCCAAATCCTTTATTAAATTCTTCTACACCAAAATCAACATTAAATTGACCCAAATTTTAGCCTTAAATCATATTCCGTTTTAAAATCCCAAACCCTTAAGTAATTCTAAAGGCCCAAGTCCAAAGCCCATATGACAACCTTTCCCTTCATCATTCATTTAATCAAATATCACTTCCTAAGTTTTAATTTCATGATAAATTCATTCCAAATGAAGCCTCGTGACAAACTCCACCAAAATGCAAAAAAATTTGAAAATTCCTTCTTCTGAAAATTAGCCAAGCCAAAGGGGAGCCATGAAGCCTCTCCCAAGCTATAGGCAAGCCATGAGAGCCATGCCACATCATCAAACTATTAATGGTAAGAGGACAAGCCACTTTCAAACTTCTTTAAATGGTTTTTAACCCTTTTAATGAATCCTCTAAACCTCGTACTTAACTAAATCACTTGGATGGGGATTTCTCCACACCACTTTAGCTGACCCATCTGATCCTCTTCAGCCCAAGACCAACCTTGGTGGTTAAACCCAACCCAAACCATGCTTTGACCAAATTTGACCCAAAATGGCCCTTTCCCCATACTATTTCAATCTCATGCCTTTACACATGGCCAACCAAAATTGACTTCACCAAGACCAAGCCCTAACCTCTCTGAGTCAGATGATGACCCCTCCCTGGCCGGTTGGCCACCTTGGTTGCCGAAAAATCCAAATCCAAAAGCTCCACCATGGCTAAAACTCAAAATTAAGCCCATCCAAGTTGTCTCATCCCAATTGAATGTTTTTACATTGTTGGCATCCAAATAAGTAACTTAAAGCACCCAACAATTGCCTCTGGTTGCCTCTCCTTCCCCATCTATTTAAATCCATCCTCCGTGGCCAAAGAAAGAGTGCTTGAAATTCCTTGGGGAAACTGTGCCAAATTGCTTTGAGAGATTCCTTGAAACCTCTTGAGCAACCACCCTTAGCCACTCAAACCCACTGCTCGAGCTCAATTTTTAAGCTCAAGTTCAAGGCCGAAACAAGGCACCCTCCAAACCTCCATCAAATTCAAATTAATTGCACCCATACCATCACCACAGTGAGAGCGAAAGATCCCCCATAAAATCCCCATCACTAGAGCACCCTAAGGTGGACTTTGATCGAACCCTTAAAATGACTTTGGTTGAAATCATATCTAAGTGATTCACCACAGCTCGAGGCTCCATCCATAGGCTCTTGGAACCCTCACGAAGCTTCCACAAGCATCCAATCTAGGCTTCCCCTCTTGGAACAAGGTATTGAACACTAACCCTAAACTAAACTTCATTTGATTCTCCATGTTCATATAGTTTATTTAAGGTTTGATTAACCATATGGATATGCTCTCCTAGTCAAGACGAGTCTATAGGAATAAACCACACTTGATTTGGTTAAGAATCAAGTGAGATATTAATGTTTGAAAATGAATGGTTTGCAGGCTTGACTCATCGGGGAAGATGACCACGCGATGTCTGATCGAGCTTGTATCACTTGGATGGTGTTGATCGTGCCTAACGAAGCCGTGGTTTGAAAAAGAGGAGCTGATGCGGACGGTGGTGCCCAATCCCGTGTTGTCACGCGTCTCTTTGATCCGTATGAGGTTGACTAGGATAAGTAGGAAAATTGAGGATTTTTTGGATTTATTTAGGTGCCAGAACTTCTAAAATCCATAACTTTATGTAGAAAAATAAAAAAAATAAAATAAAAATACTCTCTTACTTAATGAAGAGAGGAGAACAATGTGGAAATATTTTCATGTCCATGTTAAGCATGTATGATTTTTAATTAATTAAATGGTGTTTTCCTTATTTTAATTCTTCATTTTCATAGAAATTTCACCTTGACTTGATTTTTTGGGCTTTGATTCTACATGTTATGAGGATGCTTTCTCTAATTTTTCCAAGGATAGAGAAGATCTATAGACATAGATATCAAAATTTCAATTTAATGATCCTTATTTTGGTATAAAAATTATAATAATTAAAATACTCATTATAAAAATACAAAATTTATTTTGGTAGGTTCACCAAGGTTAGAGGATCCTAGGAAAAATATAAACTTGATTAAACTCATTAAAAATAATCTTAATTGTCACAAATCCTAAAAATGAAGAGAAAATTAATTTTTAGTAATTATAAATTTAAATGGCAGAAAAACTATTCCAAACTATAATCTAATGTTATAGGAGCTCCCCATAAAAAATTCAAGTCAATTGGAGTTAATTTGACCATTCAAATGGATTAATTAAGTGAAATCATATTTTTAGCATTAAAATAATTCTAATAATTAACATACAACTCAAAAAATTACAAAATTGATTTTGGAAGCTCCTTATGACAAGAGGAACCTAAGAAAAATAAAATTAGAATTAAAATAAATACTACATTTTTAAAGCTATTTTTGAGCCTTTATATAATTAAAAATGAATTAAAAATTATAAAAATTGCAAATTTATCAAAACACACTAAAATGTAACATTTGACTTGATGATCACCTAGAACAAATTAAAATAATTTTCTCAATTTGCTAAGTCAAGATATTAATTTCTAAAGGCTTAAAATGAATTTTCCCTAATTTCTTACTAAATTAATTCCAATAATTAAAATATAAATCTCAAAAATATGAAATTTATTTCTCCGAGTTCCTTGAACTCAAAGAGATTTAATAAAAATCTAAAACTTAATTTTCCACTTAAATAATATTTTATATTTAATTAATGCTTGAAGTAAATAAATAATTCTAATAATTAAATTAAATCTCTAAAAATCATGAAAATTGGTCTAACTGGTCCAATTTTAATCACATTTTCTCCTCTAAAAATCATGACATAGGTCAAATTCTGATAATTTTATTAAGGATAGAAATTTTATTTTGATTGAGTTATCAAAGTTTTATTGAAAATCCTTATTTTTGCATTAAAAATAATTATAAAATTAGAAAAATCACATTTTCTCCTCTGATGTTTTAATTAACCCATGAGTGAGGTAACATAAAATTTTCAAGTTATTTGAGTCTAATTTAATGAATTAAAGGGTATTAAGGCCTCAGGAGTAAAATAATAATTTTGAATTTATGGCTTAATTAATATTTAGGCTTAACCATAGGACTAAATGGGCAACAAATGATCTTAATTAATATGTTTTAATGATTGGAATATATAAGGGGTAAGCGGTAGAAATCAGTTCCATTTTGGTCTTATAATGGATAAATTTGCAATTTCTTAAAAATTAATGAAATTTGGAAGAGTATTTAAATAAGGAGATACTAAGGTAAGGGGATTGGTTCTGGAAGATCATAAATTACTAATTTTAAGCCTCAATTAATAGTTTTAAAATGATTTATAATTCATGATAATGATTAAGAATATAAATATTGAAAATCTTTTTAAAAAAAAATTAGAAATCTACCCATTAAATCTTAAGGGCTTAGTAGTGAGCTAGGCTTAATCAAAATTTTATCTAATGAGGTTTAGAAAGTAACCTATAATTAATTTAAAACCTTTCAAAACACTACAAGCCCATTACTTAAAAATCAAATTAATTAAATAATTTGATTAAGTCAACTTGCCCCCAAGGGTCTTCACTTATATAATTCACAAGTGAGATATCAAGTGATAATTACCCCACTTAAGAGATAATCAAAACATCATAATTCACTAAGCATAAGGGTATTAACTGGATGAACTATATAGTAAACATAATAAGGCCAAAACAAACTCTAGATACTTCCAGGGACTATGAAATGTCTAAGGTATTACCCGAGACTTCTTCATGATCCTTTGGAAATCTTAAAGGACTTCTGTACTTATTATGATTTTCTTAATAGAATCATCCTCAAAATTCGGACCCGTTAATATATGACATAGGATCTGGTAGATACACCTCAAACCTGTATTTTCTACTTTCCTTTATAAGCAAGTTTTAATTCCTGTAACATTATATATATATATATATATATATATGCCTTGCAAAGATACTATAGTTTTAGGTGGAGGAATGAGAAGACTCGTCAGGTACACTTTTACAGTTTACAGTATCTTATTTTCTTGTACTTTCTACACTGTACTTTTATGCTTACAAACTTACATGTTAAACAACGATGTCACCCTGCATGTCAAAATTGAAACTTTTAGAATAGCCACAAAATTGAAACCAAAACAAAAATTAAAATTAACCAAGATAAAACTCACCACCACAACATTCAAAATATAAGGCAACTAAAAATTTAATCACAAACATCACAAAACAACAATTGCAACTAAATTAAAATGTCTTTATCGGATGATCGGGAATCCCTCGGAGGAGGTAACCTACAATTGCTAACGAGATTTCCCATGGTCTAAATGAAAGTATGGAACTCTTTCAATTGAGTTTAGTAAATTCATTTGGACTAAGTGACTCCAAAAGAAAATAGTGGTACCAGAATGAGAGAATCGTAGGATCCTAACCTGTGTCGCTCTAACCAACTTTAAAATGCCCCATAATATTTAAATGACCTAAGAAAAATATAAATGGAGTTCAAATAATTAAAGGTAAAAATTAATATATTTAAATCATTAAAACTCATGAATAATTAAGAAAAAAAAGATAATTCAAAAAATCACAAAAATTTATCCACATTGGAGATAATGAGTATAGTAAACCCCTATAAAAAAATTGAGGCCCATTTGGCTTTTCTTTAATATCAAAGTCTATTTGTCTAAGTAAATGATATTTTTGTACAAAAATAATTATAATAAATAAAATATAATTTATAAAATTATGAAAAAAGGTTTGGGGTGATCCTTGTGCCCAGGGGCACTCAAGAAAAATAAAATTAAGTTTTCGATAAAAAGTTTATTTCCCTTTATTTTTCCAAAATTTTAAATAATAAACAAATGATAAAAACCATGAAAATAAAAAAATGCACCAAAATATCACAAATTTTTCCCAGATCACTTGGGACCACTTAAAATATTTTTCCTAATTTTCTTAAAATATTTATGTAATTTGAATGCCTAAAATGTATTTTTCTTAATTTTGCATTAAAATAATTACAATAAATAAAATAAGAATCACAAAAATGCAAAATTTATTTTTCAGAGCTCTCAGAACTTAGAGGAACTAAAGAAAAATATAAAAAGTAATTTTAAGATTAAACTATATTTTCTATTTAATTAACCACCAAAATGAAAAAAATATATATATAATAATTAAAACAAAACTAAAAAATTTATGAAAATTATTTCTAGCGGTCCTCTAATCTAGGTGAACCTTTAATAATTTTCTTAAAGATGGAGGATTTGTTTTGTTCAATTAAATGAATTAACATTGAAAATCCCTATTTTTTTAGCAAAAATAATTATTAAAAAACTAAATAAAAATCATAGAATATAAGTCCTCCTCTTATATTTTAATTGACCCATGAGTGGGATATTAAGAAGGTTTCAAAGTCATTTGAGTTAAATTTAAGGAATTATGAAGTGGAGATCTTTAAGGGAAAATGGTAATTATGGAATTTGAAGCTCTAATTAAAATGTAGGCTAAATCAAAGGGTAAATGGGTAATATTGATCATGATGAACTCTCTTAGATGTTTAAAACATAAGGGTTTAAGAGGTAGAAACTAACTCATCAATTTTCCTACAACAAGGATAAAATTTTAATTTTCCTAAATTATTGTGACTTGGAAGTTTATCTAATTGCATGATCCTAAGGTGGTGGGCCTAAGCTAGAGAGATAATAACTTACTCATTTGAAGCCCCTAATCAGTAATTAGATTATAAGCACAATCTTTCAATAAGAATTAAATCCATTTAATCCGACATTTTTTGTTTACTACAAGTTTAACCATAAAAGAAAACTTTAGGAATTGATAGTTAATTAGGTCTGATCTGAATTTGCTTAATGAGGTTTAGAAAAGGAAACATAATCAGTCATGAATACCTTCAAAGTACTACAAGCCTAAATTTAATCATGAGCACAAGATTCTTAATAATTCAGCTTGTCCTTAAGGGCATCTACTAACATAATTCCTAAGTAGAACATCAAATGAATACCTAACTACCCTGCTCATCGGATAGTTAAATCATCAAGGTTCATTGAACATAGGATAAATCAATCACCACTGAATCTTAATTTAACTTTGAATGATTAATTTAACACCACAATAAGTTTAAATAAACTCGAAATGATCAGAAGATATTAAAGGTTGTTTAGGGTTATGCCCCAAACACTCTTACAATCTTTTCAATATTTTGAAGGAAAACTGAACTTATTATGCTTTGTTCAAGAAAAACATCATTAAAAATTTTAGGGGCCCACCAAGTTGTGAATCGGAACCCATTAATTTACATAAATCAATAAATATTCCCTACACTACTTATCCTACATTTATGACCCAATGCTCAAGGATTTGAGTCTTCCCCAAGTTATTTAAATCCTTGTGAGCAAATGGGGATATTTCTTTTTTCACATATAAATCATCGGGCTTGTGTAAGCTTGAGATCTAGGTGGCTAGGGTGATGATGATAATGCTAATGTGTGCTAAATGAGGGATACGAAGTGGGATTTAGAATAATATCTCCTACCTCAAGAACCTTCAATGTGGAGAGAGGATAAGACCGACGATATTATTCACCGACCCTTGATAAGATTGTTGCACTTGATACTCTTAGGTTACTCATAGTCCTAGCTTGATTAGACTAATTAACATGTAGACTATACTACTTCGAAAAAATATTTCAAACAGCAATCCTTTTGACAACATAACTATTTTTTTCTACTAAAGTAAATTATACATACATGAAAATTAAATTAAAATGAAAACCTATAAACGTCCACAATTAATCACTTGGATCAAGGTTAGGGACTGCCCTCCGTAGCTTATCCGGTTGGTAGCTCTTACTCAAGGTTGGGAAGCACACAGTCCAACTATGAGCCCCCACGTCCACTGAAGCCTTACACTTAGTCTTGGTCTTTCATAGGTGGCTACATGTTTTCTTCTACTTACTCATGCTTTCTTATGACTCGTCCTTCAACTTTTCATATTGAATGTTCCTGTTTTATTTTCCTATAACTTATTTAAATTCCCGATAAATTATATTATGTTTTATGATACTAACCAAGCAGTGGAGGCAGAAGCCCAGGTACGCATTTACATTTTATGTATTGCAGTTCTTTTATTTAATTTATAGCATATTCTTTATGTATGCATACATACTTTTCTTGCAAAAAAAAAAAATGAAAACAACAAAAAAACACTTTCAAAATTAAATCTAGACTTTAAAAAAAATGAACGAACATAATACACTTCTTTTGGGTTTACAAGGATTTCCTAGATGAGGCAACCTACAGTTGCTAATGGGAGTTCTCTGGTTTAAATGATCTTGATAACTTGTTTAAACTAAGTAAACTCAAGAGAAAATAGTGGCGCCAAGATTATGGAACCATGGGATCTTAACTGGTGTCGCTTAACATAAATTAAAATTCCCCTTAAAACACAACAACAACAACAACAACAACAACAAACCTGACATATAAAATACAAAATCATAAAACCCTGCACCTAGAACTGTTACTTTGATGAGGAGCTTGGAGCAAACTCTGCGAGTAGTATGACGAGGACATATAAAAGAACACCTTCGAGAGAATAAACAAGATCATCATCAGAAAAACTTTCCTTAGAATTAAATAACAAGCCATAGTATTTCGAGGTAGTTCATCTTGTAAGACATAAATCCTTAGCTTATCTTTAGGTCTTTGCATAATCATGTTATGCAATTTAATCCCTAGCTCGGTTTAAGCTCCGAGGTCGTCGTTCGTTACGATATAAACCCTTCTATCTTTCAGGCCATTTGTATGACATTATCATTCTAGTGTAGGCCCTAAATAATAAAATTGGTAGAATGAAACATCTAATAATATTTCCTCAAAATTGAAGCCAAACCATATGATAGCTTGGGAAATCACCATGATTCTCCTTAAGATCCGTAAAATTCCCTAGTTTTCTCCCTTTGGATTCCAAAAAGAACTGTTCCTATTCGATCTTTCCCATTTGAAATTTCTTACATCTGACCTTGAAATCCTAAAATTTGAGATTCATGAAGACAAATACCTTTGATCTAAATTGAAAGTTTTCTTGAATGACTTCGGTTATTTAGGATGTAATTAGCTATAGGGGCTTACCCTTATAGGGAGTTTTAAGAATCCAGGTAATATAAATCCTATATAATATTTTATATTAGATAGAGAAAATTGTCGATCAACATAAAATATTTTGCAGACCAAATAATTGTCATAAATTCATTAGTTTATTTAATTGAGCTCCACTATATAGTAATGTGTTGTTCTTCGAGGCAGGTTTATGACTCGTAGTGTAGTGCTCGTTATTTAAACTATTAAATGAATGAGATCTTATTAGTCTCAATTTTCAAAAATAAAATGTTATTTTTTAAAATTAAAATACTATTTTAAAAAAATTATATATATAT
>JXCR01134686.1:113189-125098 GCA_002079205.1 Phalaenopsis hybrid cultivar
CTCTTGCCTCTTCAAGTTTTCTTCTTTTATTTTGGGCTGCCTCTTTTGGAAATAAATTCAAAATTCCCTCCAAAAATTCCTCCAAAAGTCAACTCTTTTGAATTCAAAAGATGTGTCATTTGATCCAACAGTCATATCCCTTCATAAAAGAACCTTTCAAAGTATCTAGATGCATTAAATTACTCCAAGAGATGTGTAGAACAAGTGTCCCTTTAAATATTCACGTAAAATTCGTCTCGAACTGCCTTAATTTGAAAAAGTTATCCTTGGCTCATCATGCACGAGCTCTCTGGATTTTGACACTTTGCTCCAAATTGTCTTTTTTATCATTTTTGCTCCAAATGCCTAAAAATGATATACCTGTAACAAAAACACAAAAATATCATTCTTTAAAGTGCAATATCACAAAAAATAAGCATAAAATAGGTGCTTAAAACAATATATTATTTTGGTGTATCAGTATCTTATAGTCAGCAGGCCTCAAGAAGCATATAGACAACCTCTGCTCGAGGAGCTATGTCATTTAGTCGACTATTTTCCAACTACTTGGGTACGTGTGGACGCGTCATATTACCTCGCTCTACTTGATTATGAGGCAGAGAGTCACCAAGTCTGAGGCGAAAGCTCGAGGATATCATGACCGGGCGGAACTGACAACAATGAGGGTCGCTGAGGTAGAGTCAGAGCTGAAGGACGTGAAAGCTGAGTTGGAGATAGCATCAAAATGGCTATCTTTCGTCCAGGAGAAAAACACCGATTTATCATAGCAGATAGCTACTATGAATACAACCGAGGAACTTATTAATACACAGGTTAAGTACTTGGAGGAGGGTCAAAAAATAGTGACTCACAAATTTTGTGAGAGTGGGGATGGTCGACCACAATTATTCTGATAATAATGAGCTCAAAATACTTTTTAATGCCCCTCTTCTCATCCAATCAACGAAATAGATTTGAGGGCAACAATGTGGCAGTCGGAGGGTCGTCCAACACTGGACTCGATGTTCCCTAGGTTCAAAATTTTCTCTTTTCCTTTCTTTTTTTTTCTACATTTAATCAAGTTGATATACATAGTGGTTTTGTAACAAACAACCATATGAATGAAATATGACATTTAATCATTTTTACCTGTGATCTTTTGTTTGATCGAACTGACCTTGTTTGTCATTTTTAATTTATTTATGTCATTAGCTCGTCTTGAGTCTTGATCTTTGTCACTGGAGATTTAAAAGTAAATTTTGTTCTTGCGGGCCAGTGGACATCATTGAGTAATTGTCGATCATTTAGGATTTTTGTGAGTCATTCAATGTCTATTATTAGAGAGACCTAAGTTTTACTTAACCAGATCCAAAGATTTTGTTCAGTCAATTTACGCCTCGTAGGGGGGTATTTGATTGTAATTTTTTTACGATGGTTTATTTCGTGGAGCTTTGTCACTACTTGGCTGATGTCCACCTCTGAAGATTGACTCAGGACAAGAAAATTTCAAGCTTGAGGTCTACAATTGAGCGTTGGAGNACCAATAACTTTCCATTTTAATGAACGAAAATCATAGGGCATAATATCACTAACTCTAAAATTTACTATATCAGCATACCATGGAATATGTCATTAAATAATAACAAATAATTGCTCATCAAGAAAGTTCTTATTAATCTCATCTTCATAATCACTTAAATTTTGCTGATCTTTTCTTGATAAATAGTTTGCTACTTGATTATCAATACACTTCCTATCTACCAATTTGATATCAAATTCTTGCATCAAAAGGACCCATCTAATCAATCTTGATTTGACGTCCTTTTTTTACATCATCTATTAAATAGCAAAATGGTCAGTATGAGCATAAAGGTTTGTTGATTTTAGAAGGAATATCAAAACCATAAATTATATATAATATCTCCTTTTTAGTAGTGATACAATTAATCTGAGCTTCATTAATAGTTTTACTAGAATAGTACATAGCTCTAAACATCTTATTGTGTCATTGTTGTAATGCTACTTGGATAGCATGGTCACTTGCATCTCAAATTAACCCAAATGTTTTCCCCCAATCAAATGAGACAATAATATGAACCATGACTATTTTCTCTTTGAGAGTATTAAATGCATTTAGGCATTCATGGTCAAAATTAAATAGATCATCCTTTTCTATAAGATGGAATAAAGTTTTGTCAATTTTAGGAAAATTCTTAATATATCGCCTATAAAATCCAACATGTCTCAAAAAAATTCTAACCCCTCTCATAATAGTAGGTGGAGGTAGTTTTTCAATAACTTGAATTTTTACTCGGTCTACTTTCATGCCTTTTTCAGATATTTTGTTTTATAAAATAAAACCTTCATAAATCATGAATTGACACTTTTATCAATTGAGAACAAGGTTGGTTTCTTCACATCTTTTCAACACCTTTGTCAAATAATCTAAACAAGAGTAAAATAAAGAGCCAGACACTAAAAGGTCATCCATAAAAACTTTTATTCTTTTCTCAATTAGGTAGCAGAAAATAGTCATCATACACCGATGAAATATAGCAGGTGTGTTACATAACCCAAAGGGCATTCTTTGAAAAATCAAAAGTCCCATAAGAACTTGTGAACATTATCTTAGCTTGATCTTCAGGAGTAATATCTATCTGATGATACCCAAAACATCTGTCTAGAAATTAAAAAAAAATTGACGGACAAATAGCTTATCCAACATCTGATCTATAAAAGGTAAAGAAAAGTGATCTTTCCTAGTGAAAAGTTTTAATTTCCTATAATCTATATGTATACGCCACCCAGTGATATGTCTAATGAGAATTAATTTATTCTATTCATTTACAAACACCATCACTCCCCCTTTCTTAAGATCATAGTGAAAAGGCCTAACCTAAGAACTATTTGATATAGGATAGACAATACCTGCATCAAGCCATTTCAATATTTTCTTTTTAATCATTTCTTTCATAATTGGATTTAATCACCTTTGAGGATTTGCCTGGGATATCTGATTATCTTCCATCTGAATGTTATGCATACATATAGAAGGACTAATCCCTTTTATATATGCTAAGGTACATCCAAAAGCTTTCTTATAATTCTTAAGATATCCACTAATTTCTTCTCTAGCAAATGATTCAAATCCGAGGATATGATGACTGACAATATAAATGACTTCCCCAGGTAAGCATATTTTAGGTATTTGGTAAGCATCGTCATCTCAAGTTCTTAGGATTTATCAATAGAAGGAATAAGAGGTTTACTACTTTCTATTAAATCTTAAATTTCAAACCTCTCTTTAGCAATTTTTGAATTCTCTTCTACCAGTAGATTGGATTCATCTACAGAGTTTACAAAGTTTTCTTCATTTAATTTTGGCTCTACTATTTTGACTTCACAGTTCTCTTAAAAATGGCTACTACACAAAAAATCAATTAAATCCATCCAAAAGCATGCATCTTCATTTCTTCCATAAGGACACTTCATAGATTTTAATACATTAAATGTAACCTCTCGATCATTTACCCTCATAGTTAATTCACCTTTTTGCACATATATCATGGCTTGTCCAGTGGCTAGAAAAGGTCTACCTAATATTATGGAGATTTTCTTATCTCCCTCCATATCTAAAATAATGGAATAAATAAGAAAGACAAATTTTTCCACCTTTACAAGAACATCTTCTATCACCCCCTTAGATAAGTGGTTGATCGATCAGCTAGTTGAAGGGTCACAGTAGTAGGAGACACCTCTCCTAATCCTAAACTTCTATAGATAGATAGTGGCATAAGGTATATGCTAGCTCCAAGTTTACATAATGCTTTGACATAAAATATCCCTTCAATTGCACAAGGGATAGTAAAGCTCCCAAGATTCTTAAGCTTCCAGGGAAGCTTCTTCTGAGATATGGCATTGCACTCCTCACTGAGTGTTATTGTCTCATAATTTCCAAACTACCTCTGCTTATTAAGAATATCTATCATGAATTTTACATAACTGAACATTTTCTCAAGAGCCTCAATAAAATGAATATTAATAGTAAACTTCTTAAATACTTCCAAAAATCTTGAAAATTTGTTGATCGAAATTTTATTTTTGGATTCTTTAAGGAAACAGAGGAGATGTTTTTTTCTAAATTAATATTAGTTAGTGAGACTATTTTTTCTAAGTCTTTAGAAATATCTTCCATAGGTTTTTCAGGTTCTATAGTCTCTTTTTTAAATTCAAATTCTTTCTGAACTAAATCCTCTAATTCTCTTCTTCTCCTGAACAACTTTCACATGCTCATTATTCTTCTCCTTAGGATAATTCTTAGTGTCGCTAGGAAGCATTCCTTGTGGTCTATTGATAGGTGAGTTAGCAATCTATTCCAACTGGTTTTCTATGTTTCTAATTGTTGCAGCTTAACTTTGCAGTTGATTCTTTATTTGCAAAATAGTTTCCTCCCAAGACAACTTCTTTTCCATGAATTGTGGATTAGAGTTAAATTCTAGAGGATAAGAAGGTTTCTAGTTAGCGCTACCCTAGTTATTTCAATTTCCTAAAGGATTTACTTGGTCATTTCTCTATTATTTTTTTCTTCCACCAGAGTTGTTGCTCCATTAAAATTAGGATGGATATTCTAACCTGGGATATGAAATTGGAATAATAGTTGTTAGGTCTATTGTTAATCACATTTAGGGTCATAAATGATGAAATGTTAGCATCAACAAATTGTGCAAATAAATTTTCCTCATTTACTGGAGGTACTTGAGGTTGATTCATTCTAAATTGGTCTAGCTTCCTAGATATGGCTACTACATGAGAAGTTAAAATCAAAACCACATCCGTGTCACATACACTAGCTACCTTCTTAAGGTTTACTCTCTCGAAAGGTCATTGAAAATTTTTAGTGGTCATCTCCTGAATCAGAAAATAAGCCTCATCAAATGGCTTTGGCATGAGCAATCCATCAGTGGCAGTATCAATACTAGATCTAAGAGGTCTTACTAAACCATTATAAAAAGTCTAAATAATCAACCAATCAGGCAGCGCATTACGTGACACTTCTTAAGAAGCCCCTTAAGTTGTTCCCATGTCTCATATATTGACTTACCTTTGTGTTGGCAAAATAAAGTAATATCATTCTGCAGTTTAGCTATTTTTTAAGGTGTAAAATACTTAGCTTGGAATTTTTAGGCTAAGTGACCCCACGTCCTAATTGATCCAAGTGCTAATGAGTTCAACAACATTTTTTCTTTATCCTCAAAGAAAAGGGTAAAAGACTAAGCTTAACAACATCATTTGACACACTATTATAGTCTTGCTAAGTGTAAATTTGGATCATCAAACGAGGTTCTCACAAATTGGTTGTTTTGTACCATGTTGACCTAACTTTTGGTTGAGGTTTAGTTTTTCCTCTTTAGTAGCCTAAGGTCTAGCCATAGGAATTTCCTGTTGACTATTCTTAGAAAATTAGAAATTAACCCTCACCATTAGAAATTCTAAACTTTTTCTTGCTCAACTTGAAGTTCCACATATTGGTCCTAACCTCCAACACTTAGTAGGTGGGGTCAATATGAAGCATCTCAAGAGGAGTTCCCATAGGACTGCTTGACCTTAAGGTTGACCCTGGTTGTTGGTCTAGAGCTAGTTCACTCACTGCACTCACTATCACCTATATCAACTCACAACCTTAAACCCAAAATTGTTGACTTTGATCCCTTGATCTTTTGGGAGGCTCATGTAGATGGTCCCCTAAACCCTTTAGCCCTAGGCTAGGGTTTAGCTAAGATCAGCACATAGAGGACCCAAATGGGGATTTCATTGGTCCATAGCTCATGTAGGGTGGTTGGAACCTGAATTCTACCAAAGTTTCCAATTTGACCTTTTTACCCCCAAACCTACCCAAATTACCTAAACACCCCAAATACCAAATTTGGCCAAAAATCCTCAAATTCACCAAAAATACCTAAATTTGGTCAAAAATCATTTCAAACCATTTTAAAATTCTCAAATTGCACAAAAACACCCAAAATTGCCAAATTTACTAAAATATCCCCAAATTTGCCAAAATTACAAAAATACCCTTGGAACCCCAAACTTTCCCAAAACCTCCAAAATCACTTCAAATGCCTCCAAAACCAATTTGGACCCTCCAATTGAACCGAATTTGACCAATTTGACCATTTTTGACCAAAACCCCCAAATTGCCTTTAAAGGCCCAATTTCCCCAAATTCATCCTAAATATCCATCAATTTGGACCCAATTTCCCTCAATTTTAACAATAAACTCAAATTAACCTTTTATTTTATCAATACAAACCAAATTCAAGCTTAATTGGCCCCCATGCTTTGAGCTCAATTTTGATCCAAATCAAAACCACAATTTTCCCTATGACATAATCTCACTTAATTGAACCCGATAGCCTACTCATTTTGCCTCAATTAGAATCCTAAACTCTTCATAAAACTCCTAAACATCAAATTTGACCATAAATTAGCCTTTATTAAGCCTCAATTTCACTTAATTTTAACCCAAGTCAAAAAATCCCTAAATTTGCCCCAAATTGCCTGTCTCTAAATTCCACCAAATTGGATGTCCTAACCCCAAAATTGACACCCAATTTGTGTTGAAAACTCTTCATAACATTCTTATAGACCATTTTCAAACCATAAATTTAGACTTACCCCAACTCTATCCCATCCTTGACCCAAGTCTAGTCCAACATGCCCAAATTGACCAATATCCCAAAATCCTTCAAATTGAGCTTCCAATTGAACTTAAAATTACTTCAATCCTTCACAAAAAATCTTCATGAAAATAATTTACACAATGTTGATCAATCAATTGGGCTCAAAATCATGCCTAGTCTAACTCAAACCCAACTTTTAGCCATTTGGACCCAAATTGAACCCATGTACAAAAATTAACTTAACCATGTCTACACCACCAAATTAATGACCCGCAGCCACCAAATACACTCTATAGACCAGGCTAAACCCACCTAAACTAGCCAAGATGAGCTATGGACCAATGGTCCCTTGATTTAAGGGATTTCACCCCATATTTGGTTTGAACTCAAATATCTTCTTCATCATCACTTACCCTTAGGAGTCAATCAAAATTAACTCTCCCCTAACCTCCTTGAGCCAAGAAGTGACTATACTCTGGCCAACCACCTCCTCAGCCACCAAAAATAGCCAGCCCAAGGGAACCCCAAGTGGCCAAAACCCAAAATTGAATTTCCCTGACTTCGCTCACTCCCATTGGCCATTAGAACTGTTCTTCCCTCCACCTCAGCAAGCTTTAGCACCCAACTCCTAGCCTTGAGCTCCACCAGGAAGCCATGGCTTTAAATGGACCTCTCCATAGCCAAGGAAGATAGTGCTTGGAACCTTAAGGAAACTCTGCCAAAATCTCACCAGAGCTTCCCAAAACCATCCCAAGTGAAATCCCCTTGCTCTCAACCACTTATAACCACCCCTTGGAGCCAATTTCTCCATTGAAATTTTCCCTAAAATTAGGACAGATCTCTCCAAATCTCCATAGTGCACCGAACTTCAATTAATTGTGCACATACCATCCCCACAATGAAAGAAGTTGATTCCCCACAAAAGCCCCTTCTTAAACAGCCTCTAACCTAGCTCTAGGCCAACACCTGAGATAATTCACCAAGGCTTGAGACTTCATTTAAAGGTTCTTTGGGTCCAATTGAAGCTACGACAACCATCATATTGAGGCCTCCCCTCTCAGACAAAGATATTGAGCTCTAACCCTAGCCCGAGCTTATCTTGATTATCCATTTGTAATGACTTGATTTCATACTTGATTAACCATATAGATGTATTTGTCGTGAGTTGATGAATGTTCATAAATAAACCCCATGAAATTTGGTTGAGTCTAGCTCAAGATCTTAAGGTTTTAGTGTGAAAGGCTTATGAGTTAAGTCACTTGGGGACGATAATGGAGAGCCATCCAATCGCGTGTTTATTTCATCAACGGAGGAGATCAAGCTAGATAACTATCGGTGCGAGAAGGCGGGCCGCGTGGCATGTCATGGTGGAAAGCATAGCAAATGGGAGCACGCCGCGTGTGAGTTCTGAGCCGCCGTAGGATGAGTTGGCGCCGCGTGGATAAGTAGAAAAATATGAATTTTTTGAATTATTTTAAATGCCTAAACTTCAAAATTTCATATATTTCTCTAAAAAATCATAAAAAATAAAATAAAAATACTCTCTTTCTCAGTAAACAGAGGAGAATAATGTGGATAAAAAATAAAAAATATTTTCTTATTTCCTGATTTTTAATGAATTAAATACCCTATATAGTATTTCAATTCTCCATGACTAAATATTACTCAATATGGCTTCAAATTTTAAGGGTTCATTCTTCATAACAGAGGCTATGTCTTCTAATTTTTCTAATGTCAGAGGACATTCCTATGCTTCTAGTCTCAATTTTTAAGCTAGAGTGACCATTTTGGCTTACTTTAATTGTATAAATCAAAATATCACTTGGAAAATTAAGGGAATAAATGTACTAGATTTCCCGTGGTTAGAAAAGTCTAGGAAAAATATTGTGATTATTTGAATCATCTTATACATTTCTATACTTAATTAAATGCATATACCTTATATTAATTTATGTAAATCATACACTTATCAAAAATTGACAAAATTACATCCCCACTGTCCATAAAAATTATGTTTACACGCTGTAAAAATATCAAAATTATTTGACTTAGTCTAAGAACTAAAATGGATTTTTAAGGAAATCTTGAATTCTTGTATAAAAATAATTATAATAAATTAATTATGCTTAGAAAAATTATGAAAGTTGCTTTTATAAGTTCCTTGTGATGAGGGGCATTTTATAAAAATAAAATTCTTTTTTGTGGAAATATTAATTTCTAAAATACATTTTGAAGTAAAAATAATTAAAATAATCAAAATTTTCAAAATACAAAAATGGTTCAAAATAAGTGGGAATGTCCCCTGATCACTTAGAATTCATTAGGACATTTTCCCTAATTTTTCTAAGTTAAAAAATGAATTTCTAAAGCTTAAAAAGAATTTTTCTTGTTTTCCCGTTAAGATAATTATAATAAATAAATTAAAAACCACAAAAATACAAAACTTGGTTCTCTGAGTTTTTAGAATTTAGAAGAGTTTATTAAAAATACAAAAATGATTGTTGTAATTGAAACATTATTTTCTATTTAATTTAATCATTGAAATTGATTAAAAAATAAATAATAGTAATAAAAATTAATTCAAAAAAAACATGAAATTTTGCCTAAGTGTTTCTCTGACCTTAGGAGACTTCTAATAGCTTTTCAATAAATACAAACTTTATTTTATATAATTAAATAAATTAACCTTTGAAAATCCTATCTTCTAAATTTAAATAACTATCTAAATTAAATTAAAATTTTGAGAGGTCCACATAATCTCCTCCAACATTATAATCACCTCATGAATATGACATTTTAAACCCTCAGTCATTTGAGTTGTGTTTAACGAGTTATGAGGTGAAGTGCCCCAAGGGAAAAATGGAAATTTTAGACTTTGGTGCCCTAATCAAAATTTAAGATTAACCAAGGGAAAATGAGTAATTTTGATCATATAAACATATTTGGATGTTTGAAATACAATGGGATTAAAAGGTAAAAACTCACTCACTACCCTTGCACAACATCAACAAAACCATAATCCTTCTAATCTTCATGACTTGGAAATCAATTAAGATCAGACGATTCTTAAGTGATGGGCTTAAGTCGAAAAAATAGAAATTCACTTTTCTTAAAGCCCAAAGTTGGGGATGATTTGATCATTCAATAAGGATACATATCACCTGAAATCAAAATTTTGATAATCACTTTTTCACCTATCACGATTGTTAAAGGTTTACTAGTGATCTAGGCTCAATGTCTAAACCCAATTGATCGGATTTAGAAGATGACATAATTGGTGACTAACATCTTTAAACATTACAAACCTGGCCTTAATTGTGGGCACCACAATCTTAAATAACCTAAACTTGCCTTAGGGGCACCCACTCACGTAACTCTTAAACAAAATATCAATTGACTAATTGAGCATCCTATCCTTGGGATAATTAAATTGTCAAGCTTCACTGAGCAACAGGGTAGTCACACTTCAACCTCAGACGATTAATGGAACAATATGATAAGTTCAAAAATGAACTCAGAATATTTCAAGAGTTCTTCAAAGTAGTCTAAGGTCATGCCTTGAGCATTTTAAGATCTATTGGACATTCTAAAAGGCAAATTGGACTTGCCATCTTTTGCTCTAAAATCATCTACTAGGATCTTACAAGATCCAACAAAATCATAGCCTGGGGTCTGGTAACTAAACCTTCTTCTACTCTTGCAATTTAAGTTCTTCGCAATATTATATACATGCCTTGCAAGTATTGACCTTTCAGGTGGTGGAACGAGAAGACTCGCCAAATATGCTTTTACAGTTAATAGTACCATCTTTTTCTTATCCTTTTCACTCTGTATTTTTATGCTTACAAAACTTGCATGTTAAACAATGATGTCACCCTACATGAAAACCATAACTGCTAGGGTAGCCATAAATCCAAAACCAAAACTAAAATCAACCAAGATAAAACTCACCTCCACAACATTCAAAATATAAAACAACTCAAAATTTAATCACAAACATCATAAAACAACAGCTGCAACTAAATTAAGATGTCTCTATTGGATGATCGGGAATCCCTCAAAAGAGGTAACCTACTGTTGCTAACAAGATTTCTCAGGGTCTAAATGAAAGTATGGAACTCATTAAGTTGAGTTTATTATATTCATTTGAACTAAGTGAATCAGATAGAAAATAGTGGTGCCGGAACGAGGGAACCGTAGGATCCTAACCGGTGTCGCTATAATCAACTTTAATATACCCCATAACATTTAAAGAACCATCACCATAGGGACATCTGATTTAACATCATGACCTGATAGATTAGAAAACCTAAACTCGTCACGACGAGGAGCTTAGAGCTAGCATTGTGGGCAGCACAACTATCTCCAACAACAAGAGGATCTACAACAACATATCTTTCCTTAGAATTAAACAACGAGCCATAGGATTTTGAGGTTGTTTGCCTAGTGCGACATAAATCGTCAACCTATCTTTAAGCTTTTGTATAGCTCTGTTGTACAATATAAGCCCTAAATCATCTTAGGATTCTGAGGTTGTCGTTTGTTACAACCTAAATCCTCATATCTTTCAGAACATTTGTGTGATCATTTCACACAAATGTAAGCCCTAATTAATAAAATTGGCAGGATGAAATACTTAAATATTTCTCCTCTAAACTAAAGCCAAATCATAGGATAGCCTAGGAAGTCACCGATGTTCTCCTTTGGATCTATGACATTCCTTAGTTCTTCCTCATTTGGACTCTACAACAAAATGTTCTAAATTTGAACCATTCCCCCTTCAAACCTCTTTGTCTGATTTCATTGAAAAGTCATATCCTTTGACCTCTTTGAAGATAATATTTCTTAATTTTAAAAAGAGTTTTCTAAGGTGATTTCAGTTATCTAAGTTGTAATTAACTATAGGGGCTTGCCCTTATAGGAATCTATTATGAACCCATCTTAATATAAATTCTATTTAATTCTTTGTATTAAATTGACAAACTTGTCGGCGAATAAAAATGATTTTCGCAGAATAAACAAATGTCTTAATTTATTTTATCAAGTTTCACCCTCAAGTCTTGTGTTTATCTTTCGGGATAGATACAGGGTTTGAGGTACAACGCTCTTTCATTTAAATTATGAAAAATATGGGGTCGGTTTGATTTCATATTTCTCTCAAGTCTTGTGTTTATCTTTCGAGATAGATACAGGGTTTGAGGTACAACGCTCTTTCATTTAAACTATGAAAAATATGGGGTCAGTTTGATT
>JXCR01134686.1:125280-154122 GCA_002079205.1 Phalaenopsis hybrid cultivar
ATATATATATATATATATATATATATATATATATATATGTAAATTAATTGTCTTTCATAAGCGGGCAACGAGATTCTAATTCTGGCGACCGACGACTTCCAACGGGCAACTCCTGAACTTTTTAGTGCCGACAGCTATTGTTGGGGACTAGCTTTTCTCTCCATTTAAATCAGGGAATCTTATCCTCATACATCAGTAATGTGTCTATGTCTCTTATGGACCAAACTACCGTTCTTCCATTATCATGATTTACCTATTTCTATCTTGGGAGAGTACGGTAAAATCCCTTAGACTTCAGAACTGTGTGTTCAATCACTTACAAACAAGGAGGTTTATAAGGCCATTAAGGTCTTTTTAATCTTTGTATGGGGTCAGGCCCCCAATAGGTGTGTTGGTGGATTAGTTCCACCAGGGAATTGTGCATTGTTAAGTCGGTCCAGCAATGGGTCCTGAACTGCACTTTTCCCCTTTTGAGTTTAAATTGCTATTTTGTAAATTAAATCAGATCGTGTTGTATTGCGCGTGCTCTTTAATTTTCCTTATATTAATTAAATCTTTCTACTTTCAAACTATATTTACTAAGCCTTAAAATTTTTATAATTAAAAAAAGACTTACCCGGTCTACAGATCAACCTCTGTTAATTTTTAGTACTCGTACTAAGATTACGAGGTTTTGGCCAAATAGCTAAACCTAGAGCTTTCTTTTATTGAAGATGTTGCAATGGCGTTCCCAACGCTCACCTTTTCCTGCAACCTACCGATGAGTCACGATGCTTGCAATGTCACTCCTACCATCAAGTTTGGAGTCAGATTTAAAAATCTCGAGGTCATTCTCGGGAAAGCCCTATTGGTCATAATGAAAGTCGCCGCTCCAGAGGTTCAAGAACCGTATGCCAACTTTAACCTTAATTGCCCTCAAGATTTCCCTTCTTATAAGAAGATCAAGAGTATTGCCACCATGGCACCTAGCAAGTCTGCGGTTCCTATTTTTACTAAGGGAAAGGAAGTTATGATCATCAAAGACCCAACTGAAGGATTGGTTGTCCTGCCATCAGTGTTTGAAATCAGATCAAGTTTGAGGACTACACCGTTAACCCGAACTCAAAGGAGAAACCGCAGTTGGAAGGTTTGGAGGGCTACTAGAGCCTGAATTTCCAAGAAAGTACTTGTTGATGAAGTTCTTCACTAGGATGCGTCAGGATTACCAGAAGCCTATCCACTTTTGCAAGGGAGTAGGTTCCATCCCTTAATGGATACTAATGGGTATGAAAGTATCCAAAAGATCGCCGCTACTTTACTGACGCCTCATGGACATGCTGGGGAGAGGAAGAGGCCTGCTTGTATCACCCAAGTCAGTTCAGTTTTTCAAAAACTCCAAGGAAGGTTGTTCAGTTGGTGAGTTACTCAAACGAGTAGGATGCGCAGTGTCCCCTCACATGAAGAGAGAAATTTTAAAGGACGCAGATCTGCTAGACTCTTTGAGAAATAAACTGAAGCTTTGCCTGCTCGCATTCTCGTCTGGTTCCGCCTTGGGAGCAGAGTTGATACCACCATTGTTACTACTGATTCTACTGCCACTAGACTCACGGTCGTCGACCAGTTAAGTCGCATATGGGTCCGAGAATTCTACAAACTATCGACCACAAGGATATTCTTAAAACTCCAAAAAATAAGATGAAGAGGTTACCCAGTACCGTGTCTGGTCCGCACCATGGGGAGCATACTTCTCTTCGACAAGCTGATGTTTCTGTTGAGACACTCCGTCTCAAGACATCACAGTCAAAGAAAAGGGTATGGATACCCAAGGTTGTCGTACTGATACGGTCCAGCAAGCCCACAGAGCAGGATCATGGAATGAAGCCAGGGTCTGAAGTATCCGAGATTGTCGCAACAATTGCTAGAGAGATGGAGAAACAAGTGGAGGATGTCCAGCCAAGTCCTCCATATCTCAAAATGCTACAAGAATCAATAATTGAAGAAAAAATCAAAAAGCTCAGGATCGAGATTTCTGAGTTAGCCCGAGAACATGGAATTTCCATTGATGATGATAAAGATTTTGAATTTAATGATTACCTCGAGGAAGATTTCATGGATGTGCATGTCATCGAGACCATAACTGATGCATCTACGCGCGACGCTCAACCTCTCATCGAAGAGAACGTTGTAGATGAGCTACGTACGGTTGTTTTCCTAAGGGACAAGCAAATCAGCCAAATGGAGAAAAGAATGGAAGAGATGGTCGCTATCATGACTATCATGGCCACAGTTCAGGGACATTCTTAAGTACCATAGTTAGCCTTTCCAGAAATCAATCAACCGGAGATTATACACATCACAGATGAAAGGAGAGAAGTTGCCTTAGAAAATAGAGATGAGCGACAAAAGAAAGATTCTCCATCATGTACCATGCGAGAAGAGGAATTTAAATAAATGGTTGAACAAGTTCGGGAGGCCTTAGCCCGATCTAAGGGTGGTGAATTGATTTTGTAGGGTAGACCTTACCCAAAGGAATTCGATGATATACCCTAACCTAAGGGTTTTGTGTCGTCAAACTTTAAGATATTTAACGGGACTGGAATTCCCAGACAACACAGCACATTTTTAAGCCAGTTGTGGTAATACTGAAGGTAATAAAGCTCTACTCTTTTGATTGTTCATCAGCAGCCTGTCAGGGATCGCTTTTGATTGGTATGTCGAACTACCCGATGGATCAGTTAAGACATTCACCAAGTTAGAACAATTGTTCATGAAAAGATTTTCCAGAGCGCAACATCATGTGTCCATTAGAGATCTCGTAGTAGAGAAGCAGACGCCCAACGAGACTTTAGTGGACTACATTTTGAGGTGGAGAAACATTAGCATGAAATGTGAACCTCAGCTATAGGAACATCATGCAATTGAGATCTTACTCAAAAGCCTCCATGGGCCAATAGCTTTCATGCTCAAGGGACTCACCATTAATTTCTTCAAGAAGCTACTCAGCAAAGCCAGCAATCTTCAAGAAGAAGTCAAACATATGGATTCTCATGAGAAGGCCAAGAAGTCCAGGATGACCAGAGTATTTGAAAAGAAGTCTGGAATAGTGGTGATGGTAGATAAAGGAAAAAAACCAATGAAGATACATGCAGAAAATTCCCATCAGTCGTCATCACAACATGCTCGACAATAGAAACAACAGTATGGTCAGTCCAGCCAACGACCGCGCCAGAGAGGATCACACCGGGCAGAGAATAAGAGAATATCTTTAGCAGAATGACAGAAATTACTGTATTCCTTCAAAAACGAAGTGATATCCAAGATGTTTAGAAGCCTGATGAAGAAGCCTGAGTTCAGATTACCAGATCCAAAGAAACCCGAAGAGGTCAAAAAGAAAGATCAGTTAAACTATTGTCCAAATCATAGATTGCTGGGACACACTATAGAGAAATGTTTTGTTTTAAAAGATTGGCTCAAGAAAAGCCTTAAGGAAAGAAATATATCGATCCCAAAATAATATTTAAAAGAACCTGAAAAAAGTTTCATAAAAATGACTTTGGCTGAGACAATCCCTCTGATTGACCCGTATACTGAAAAAGATGGATGGAGTACAGTCTGGAGCAAATCGTCCAAGAGAATATTGAACCAGATCCAGTCTGCTTCAAGACAAACCTCCATTAAGAGTATTTAGCCTGCCAAGTCTGAGATGAAGATTTCACCAGAAGATCCGTCATCATCAAAGAAGAAGAAGAAGAAGAAGAAGAATACCACCATGAAGACTAATAGCACGAGGGGTAGGATAGGGGATGCCTCTACTAGATTGGTTGTCTCAGATTCGGGGAAGAAAATCCTCGAACCCTTGACCTTGTATAATTATCTATTTACCCCTCCGGGGTCTTATGAATATAATGATTATGATTTCGGCTATGTTTTAACTTTTTCTAGTGATAATGTAATCGATTATGACCAATCTAACTTTGATCTTGAATCCTAAAATGATCCTCAAATCGTGCTTGAGTCCGATGAACTCGTTAACAAGATTGAAGAAGACATCAACAACACCGCTTACGATAGCGACGAGAGTGAGGAACCGATCCTCGAGTGCCATGGTGCACCACTTTCTATCAACTTATATCTTCCCGACAAAGAAGAAACACCAGAAGATTCGACAATGGTATATTGAGAAGAAGAAATTACATAAGTGAACTTGAGGAGCGGGAGAGTATTATCCCCGAGAACAACTCCGACAAATAAAGGAAAGCAAATAGTAACACGAGAAGAGCTTCCTCCACCTCCACCAGTGTAAGAACAACATAATCAAGAAAAAATTAGAGGATCATACAAAGTGGATTACAATGTGCTAGCTCATCTTAGGAAGTTGCTGGCCAGATTAAGCATCTACGATGCTCTAATCCTGTCAAAAGAGATGAGAGAGTTTTTGGTTTCAACTTTGCTTGACCCAGAGATTTGTATAGTCCAGTTTTCCAGCACATCCTCGGATGAAGTTTGCTTGTTGAAAGAAAAGTCTAGGATAACCTTCACAAATGAAGACTTGCTGCTCGGTACCGCCGACCATAATCGTTCACTCTATGTCTCCGTTAACATTGGCAGATTTGTGTTGTCCAGAGTTTTAGTAGATCCTGGAGCATCCCTCAACTTGATGAGTCTATGGACATTGGCCTATTTTGACATTGAAGCTCAGGAGCTTACGACCGATAAAATGATGCTAAGAGGATTCAACCAAAAGGGAGAGAGAGGCTTTAGATCAATTACATTACTTATGAAAGTTGGAGAACTATTAACGACTGCTAAGTTTCATATCATCGACGTCGAGACCACTTTTAATACTCTACTAGGTTGACCATGGATTCACAAACACAAAATGGTTCCGTCGTCCCTACACCAATGCATTAAGTACTACAAGGAAGGACAAGAACATTCCATCAAAGGAGATTTACAGTCATTTTCAGTCCATGAAGTTGACATTCATGAAGATGCCGCCTACTACGCGCCTCCAAGGAAAACTGTTTTCTCTCGTGAAATTGTAACAAATACAAGTGAAGATTTAGAAGAATTACAATAGAAAGGTCATTCAACTCCGCTTCAGCGATCTTCCACCACCCTTTTGTAACGAGTTGGTGGGGGTTCTTTTAGTTCGCTCACTTGAGGTCGAGATCGAAGACGTGGACGAGGAAGAACTGATTTAATTGTTGAACGGACTAGGCCAACCATCAACAGTAATGATGAAGGAAGTTTTGAAGATGAGATAATGATGACAAAATAGAAGAAACCTCAGTACGAGATATCCTTAGAAAACGTGGAGAAAAGTGAATATGAGACAATGTATGATCGGATAAACCACTATGTGAACACCATGACCCTTACTCTGATTCTCCCTCAAACGGTCAAGAGGTTAGAGGTCAAGGAAGTTCGTAGCATTGGTTGAAAGCTGATCAAGTTTTATCATGCTTTTACTTCTAATAATCTTGAAAATAATGAAAATTTGGATGAGAATCCTAATGAATTAATGGAATTACCTTTTGATTACTTTTCGCCTTATGCACAAAAGTTAATTCAGCAGGGGCATTTACCAAAACAAATACCAAAAGATAAATTACAACTTTTTGAAAAAATTGTGGGATGTTAAAAGTTGAACTCCCAACTTGAAAGAGGGTCTCAGATTTGGTACAGTCGGACCAGTAGATGATTTAGAATTTTGTATGGTTGTTACTAGTGAATCTGAAGAGGATTGCCTCAATGTGGAGGATGAATCTACTGATCAGCTAATAGAAGACGCTTTGCTAGAATTTGAGGAAGAAATCAAGTCAATTGTCGATGAATTGAAGGAAATTAACCTCGAGATGAAAGAGCAGCCCCGACCTACATTTATAAGTTCTCTACTCAATGATGAAGAATCTATAGAGTTGATTAAACTATTAACAGAATTCAAAGATTGCTTTGCATGGAGTTATGATGAAATGCCAGGAATGTCAGCAGAGGTTGTGGCTCATAAACTCGGGGTGGACAAGGACATGACCTCAGTAAAACAAGCTCTAAGAAGAATGCACCTCAAAATGGAGCGGCAAGTCATTGCCAAGGTGAAAAAGTTAATAAACACTAACTTTATAAGAGAAGAGCAATACCCCATGTGGTTAGCTAACATTGTACCGGTTAAGAAGAAAAATGGACAAATCTGTGTATGTGTCAAATTCAAAGATTTGAACAAAACGTATCCAAAAGATGAATTTCACTACCAATACTAGAAATGGTGGTAGACATCGCTTTGACACATGAAATTTTCTCCTTCATGGATGGATCGTAGGGGTACAATCAAATCAAGATGGCTCCAGATGATGCAGCATTTACAACCTTTAGGACACGTATCGGTATTTTCTGCTACACAGTGATGTCGTTTAGGATGAAGAACGCCGGAGCAACGTATCAACAAGCTATGATGAAGATTTTTGATGATCTCATTTACTACCAAGTGGAATGCTACGTGGATGATTTGGTCACTAAAAGTACAAGAAAAATAAGCTATTTGTATGATTTGAGGACCGTGTTCGAATAGTTATGACTGTACGACCTTAAAATGAATCCCTTAAAGTGCGCCTTCGGAGTTACCTCCAGGAAATTTCTAGGATTCGTTGACCGTCATTGGGGAATCGAGATCGACTCGGATAAGATTAAAGTTATCTTGGAAATGTCTCCTCCCAAAACCTTAAAAAAACTATGTTCCTTTCAAGGGAAGTTGGCATATCTAAGATGCTTTATTTCTAACCTCTCAGGTAGGTGTCAACCCTTCTCGGTATTAGTTAAAAAGGATGCCAAATTCTTTTAGGAAGAGAAGTGCCAACGGGCTTTTGAGAACGGTAAACAATACTTAATGACACCTCCTATTTTGGCAGCCCCTATCTCGGGAAAACCATTGATACTTTATACCGCGGCCTTAGATGACTCTCTTAGAGCCCTCTTAGCCCAAGTCAATGATGAGGGAAAGTAAATTGCACTATATTACTTAAGTCATTGTATAATACTAATGGATATAAGGTATCTGCCAATTGAGAAGCATTACTTTTGCCGCCTAGAAACTCAGACATTACATGCTTTCTCATAAGATTACCCTAATTTTAAAAGTTAATCCGTTGCAATATTTGATGATTCGACCAACACTCTCTGGACGTCTAGCAAGAAGGTTGATGATTTTGTTGAAATTTGATATAACTTTTGTTCCCCTCCGTACTATAAATGGACAAATTTTAGCAGATTTTCTCACTGCAAACCCAATTCCAGCCGGGTCCCCTCTTAATGAAGAATTACCAGATGAGCAGGTGTTACAAATGAAATTTTCCAGTGCGCAACGCTGTGAGATGTACTTCGATGGAGCTTCATCAGCCAGAAATGAAAAAGCATCAGACACAATTATACTAGGCAAAGTAGGAATTGATTTGGTTTTCATCACACCAGATAAGGGTATGCTGAGGTTCTCATACCACCTGACAGAGCCGTGTATCAACAACGAAGTAGAATATGAATCCTTAATTACTGGGTTGGAATTGGAAATCTCAATGGATATAACAGATATTTCCATCTATGGTGATTCGTAACTTGTCATCCAACAAGTCACCGAACAATACAAAATTTTGAAGCCAAGGTTAGCAGAATACAATCAGTACACGATGAAGCAGCTGGAGTAGATACCCAACGTAACTTTCTACCAAATTCCTTGGGGAGATAATGACCATGCTGACACTTTTGCAAAACTTGTTAAGGAATTAGCATGTCCATTAGAGGATTCCATTGACATTACAGTACAAGGAAGACAAGTTTTGTCTTGAATCGACCTCAAAAATCTACACAAGCTCAAAAAAGAAGAAGAAAAGATGATTGCGGTTACTGATATCAACAAAGATTGGTGCAAGACATTGATAGAATATTTGAAAACTGGAAAGCTGTAGGAAGACAAGTCAGCAGCACACCACATCACAAGAAGGGGTATGTCATATGTCTTAGTGGGTGGGGTCCTCTATAGAAGATCATTTGTCAGATGTGGCTATGATGTTTAAGCAAAGCAGAAGCATAGAATATTGTCAAAGAGGTACACGCCGGATTGTGTGGCGCTCACCAGTCAGGGCCAAAGATGAATGTGAAGATCAAAAGACTTGGATATTATTGGTTGGCAAGGATGTCTGAATGCATGGATACAACCAGAAGATGTCACCAGTGCCAGGTGTATGGGGTGGTCTTGCACCAACCTCCAAATGTGCTACACCCAACAGTCGCCTCGTAGCCATTCGAGTGTAGGGGCATGGACATAATAGGTCCGATAGACCCTTCATCCTCTAAAAGACACAGATTTATATTCGCCGCTATGGATTACTTTTCTAAATGGGCAGCGACGGTGCCTTTACAAGAGGTTACAACACATCACGTCCTTCAGTTCTTCAAAAGCCAAGTCGTCTACCATTTTGGAGTTTCACGCAGAATAATCTATGAAAATGGGACAACCTTCAAAAGCACCAAAATCAACAATTTTGTCAAACGACACAGGATAGACTGGAGATACTCTATGATGTACTATCCCAGGGAAAATGGTCTGGTCGAGGCCTTCAACAAGACACTAGTACAAATTTTGAAGAAGAAACTGGAGGAAAATAAAAGAGGTTGGCATAACAAATTGTTAGAAGACTTGTGGGCCTACCAGACAATGTTCAGCACTCCCACTCAATGTACACCCTACGCGCTCGTGTACGGTTCAGAGGTCGTGCTACCGCTAGAAGTTCAGACGCTGTCTCTAAGAGTCATTGTCGCCAATCAACTTACAACAAAAGAAAGTGCAAAACTCAGACTTGAATAATTGGAAATTTTCAAAGGAAAACGACTAGAAATACAGAAACATTTGAAACTTTACTAGGCAAAAATGATACAAGCCCATAACAAATTGGTCCGCCTAAGGACATTCAAAATTGGTGATCTTATTCTTGTTCTCAAAATGACTATTCTTCCACGTCGCAAGATAGGTGAAAAATTCGAGCCAACTTGGGAAGGACCATTTGTCGTAGAAAAATTCTACCAACAAGTAAATTTCTGAGGCGAAAGACCCATGTTGCCGATCAATGGACGATACTTGAAGACCTACTATGCAACTTGACGCAGCTTGAAATTGCCTTTTTGAAATTTTGATTGTTTTGGGTTATTTATTTGGCCAAACGTCTATGACTGGGTCCAAAATTTTGTAATGAAAGTAACCTCAATAAAATGAAAACTTTTGAAGCTACATACGTCAAATTTCTCTTTTCTATCGTAAAAGTTGGATATCTTACTAAATTAAACAAAATATATACATAAATAAATGATTTTCTCACTAACATAAACGAAAACATTCTCTAATAAACACTTTGTTTTGTTCTTATTCCTGTTAAATTTCAGCGCAATGATGTTTTTCCTATCATTTGCAGAGAAAATGTCAAGACAAAAGCTGATTTTTGCTTCTAAAGTTAACTGGAACCTCACAATTAATGAGGAAAGGGCACCACAGGGTGGCACCATAGACTTTGACATGGACTTCAATCAAGTCAACATAGACTATGAGGGTCCCCTGATGGACGCGGTTAGCCGTCAAGAAAAAGAAGGTCTACCATCGCTGTTGAAGATCAACACCAGAGAGAATTCCTCGCTAAAGGGAAAAAATATGATGATACAGCAAGATCCGATGGAGGGGACTAGTTGCCTGCCATCTATGATAGCTGCACCAACCGAAGGCCAAGTCGCTGTTAATGATGAAAGGCTGTCGGATGCACCACTACGAAGAACTCAACGCAGAAAAGCCAACCGTCGAAAACATAGAGCTTTCCTGTGTGAAGAAAGAAGACGCCAACAAAGGGTAGAAAATTTACTTAACCCTATTCCTGAGGGGAAAATATACGATTCAAATATGAGAGAGACTTCCTCCAGCCTTCCTATCACAGAGGATGAGTCCGAGGTCACTACAGGACCAGAGATACCAGGAGTTTCAGATGATCTTTGTGCGGGTTGCCCGACATGCAACGCTGAAATTCCCACACGTACACCAGCTACAGGGGCATTTGTGGAATGCACAGACTACAATGTTCTCCACCTAGAATGCTGCAGTACTCTAGAGGAGTACACGTCCGCTGATGATAGATTTCAGGTCATCGATCACCTAATGGAGGAGTCATATATCTCGCTGGACACAGAGACAACACCAGCATGGATTCCTGCCGATATTGAGATGAGGGTGCATCCTCAATAGCCGTCGATCATCACCACGGTAGAATACTACAAAATGAGTAAAGTGAATAAAAGGGAATTTGAATTCTATGAAGAAGTTCAAGAAAGGTTCATTAATATACTGGAAGACTTGGAACTGTATACCAGAGTCTTCTCCAAAAGTGACGAAAGAAGTATTCTTGACTGCATCTTTGATCTGAGAGACAGAGGTCGAGCATGCCTTCTGATGGAAAGAACCTATTATGAGCCATGGAAATGGATGCGTGGAAAAGGTAGAATCACCATACAATGTAGTTATTATAATTTCACCCAATACATATTAGGAAATCCCTCGGGGGTTTTGAGATACGACGAGGTGGACCCACTACCTCCCATGATAAAATAGATGATCAAGAGAATGGTCTGATGGAGCATACTTCCAGCTGACTGCATTTCCAATAGATGTATCATCAAGATATACGATGAATACGGCTACATTCCCCCACATATAGACCATCATGATTTTGTGAGACCTTTTTGCATGGTCTCCTTCATGAGAAAAAACAATATTTTATTCAAAAAATAAATATATGCCATTGGCCCCGACGAGTTCAAAGGATCCATGGAGATTCCATTACTATTGAGTTCAGTGCTAGTTCTTAAAGGAAATGGAGCAGGCATCGCCAAACATTGCATTCCAGGGGTACAACATTGCAGGGTGTCTGTAACTTTCTGAAAAATGGATGACAGCAAAATGTCATATGAATTCCAGCCAGATCCAAAGTTGGAAGAGATACTGCCTTACGAGCTATGAGATGGTTGAACCTCTAAGCACATGCAAAGGGAACTCTTGTCCTGGAGCATGGTTTAGTAGGTCAACTCGATTAGGAGCTCACCCCACCAGAGATAGACATTCAGAGGATACCTTTTGTACTGCATTTTGACACAGAAAATATGATGATATATGTACCAGATATGCTCAGCTTGTGATGCACCCAGCATGAGATATTTTCAGATGCACTTTGATGCATTCAACATATTGTATCTTTTGAGGCTTTAGCCTGTACTCAATTTGTAACACTTGTTGAAGCAGATTAATGAAAACTCTTTCAGAATTTTGTTTGTTTGTTTAATTACCCTTTTGTGAGATGGATAAAGAGCCATAGAACCATACATTGGTTCTGAACTACAAAGAACAAAGAACAAAACAATAAAAACTTAATAATAAAGTTCAAATAAAACACTCTTTCTAAAATCAATCAACCAATAAAAATTAAATTTTGAAAAACATATTTTTAAAATTAAACGTGATAAAAACAACAAGAAAAATGAAAATAAATTTGTTGAGTTGTTTCTCTCGATTTTGAGGTCTCTTAATCTTTGCTCTTTCGGCACGACCGTCCTTGTTTGCACTAAATCTCACATAAATTTCTCATATCTTCCTCACAAATGTCAGCATTATCACATGACACATATCTATGGGTTCAACACCATAAACTCTTTGTAAATTTCAATTCCCATTTTGGAATCAATCCTTAACTTCTGATTCCCTCCTTTCAAGGTCGGTCCCTAACTTCCGATCCTCTTTTTGAGATTGATCCTTAAATTTCAATTCTCATTTTGGAAACAATCCCAAAATTCTAATTCCCTCCTTTGGAGGATGGTCCCTAACTTTTGATCCTCTTTTTGAGATTGATCCTTAAATTTCAATTCTCATTTTGGAATCAGTCCCTAAATTATGATTCCCTCCTTTCGAGGTCGGTCCCTAACTTCCGATCCTCTTTTTGAGATTGATCCTTAAATTTTAATTCTCATTTTAGAATCAGTCCCTAACTTTTGATTCCCTCCTTTTGAGGTCAGTCCTTAACTTCTGATCCTCTTTTTGAGATTAATCCTTAAATTTCAATTCTGATTTTGGAATCAGTCCATAATTTCTGATTTTATCCTTTCGATGTCGATCCCTAACTTTCGATCCTCTTTTTGAGATTGATCCTTAAATTTTAATTTTCATTTTGGAATCAGTCCCTAACTTCTGATTCCCTCCTTTGGAGGTTGACCCCTAACTTCCGATCCACTTTTTGAGATTGATCCGTAAATTTTAATTCTCAGTTTGGAATCAGTCCCTAACTTTTGATTCCCTCCTTTTGAGGTCAATCCCTAACTTCTGATCCTCTTTTTGATATTGATACTTAAATTTATACTCTAACCTAGATCAGTACCTAAATTCCAATTCCCCCCCTTTGCGGTCGGTACCTAAATTCTGATTCTCTTTCTGAGATTGATAATTAAATCTCAATCATCATTTCAGGATCAAATTCTGGTTTCCTATCTTTGGAGGTCGGTACTTAAATCATGGCTCTCCTTTCAGGGATTGATACCTAAATTTCTATTCCGATCTTGGGGTTAGAACCTACATACTGATTCTCATCCTCTATAAACACCTGAAACTTGATAATTTGAAACCCACTCTCTGATCCCCAGCGGGAGTTTCTACTTTTTAATTTTGATTAGATATTCACCTGTTATATTCCCTAGTAAGAACACTAGCACTCGATTTTACACTCCTTTCTAGATCTGCTAACTTAGGAGTCTGTGTTGGTTTTTTTGATCTCATTGGTCAACACCAATACTTGCAGTGTGCTTTGCCCAGCACACCACACCTATTGGGGGTCCATTGTTGACCTCACTTTTGGTTGAGATTTAATTTTTCCTCTTTAGTAGCCTAAGGTCTAGCCATAGGACTTTTCTATTGACTATTCTTATAAAACTAGAAAATGAACCCTCACCATTAGAAATTCTAAACTCTTTCTTGCTCAACTTGAAGTTCCACATGGTCCTAACCTCCAAAACTTAGTAGGTGGGGTCAATATGGGGGATCTCAAGAGGAGTTCTCAAATGACTGCCTGACTTTAGGGTTAACACTAGATGTTGGTCTGGAGCTAGTTCACTCACTACACTCACTATCAGCTATATCTACTCACAACCTTAAACTCAAAATTGTTGACTTTGATCCCTTGATCTTTTGGGAGACTCATGTAGATGGTCCCCTAGACCCACTAGCTCTAGGTTAGGGTTTAGCTAAGACCAGTACATAGATGACCCAAATGGGGTTTTCATTGGCTCATAGCTCATGTAGGGTGGTTGGCACCCTAATTCTACCAAAGTTTCCAATTTAACTCTTTTACTCCCAAACCTACCCAAATTACCTAAACACTCCCAAATCCCAAATTTGGCCAAAAATCCTCAAATTCACCCAAAATACCTAAATTTGTTAAAAAATCATTTCAAACCATTTCAAAATACCCAAATTTCCTAAAACCACCCAAAATTGCCAAAATTACAGAAATACCTCCAATTTTGCCAAAATTACAAAAATACCCTTGAATCCCAAACTTTCTCAAAACCTCCAAAATCACATAAAATGCCTCTAAAACCAATTTGGACCCTCCAATTGAACCAAATTTGGCCAATTTGATCGTTTTGACCAAAACCCCCAAATTGCCTTTAAAGGCCCAATTTCCCCAAATTCAACCCAAATGTCCAACAATTTAGACCCAATTTCCCTCAATTTCAATTCTAAACTTAAATTTACCTTTAATTTGATCAATACAAACCAAATCCAAGACTACTTAGCCCATTCTTTGAGCTCAATTTTGATCCAAATCAAACCAATTTTGGCAGTATGACTTAATCTCACTTAATTGAAAACCCATAGCCTACTCGATTTGCCCCAATTTGAATCATAAACTCTTCATAGAACTCAAACATATCAAATTTGACCTTCAATTGGTCTTGGCAAAGCCTCAATTTCACTTAATTTTAACCAAAGTCAAAAAATCCCCAAAATTTGCCCCAAATTGGCTACGTCTCCAAATTCCACAAAATTGAATGTCCTACCCCAAAATTGACACCCAAGTTGTGTTTAAAACTCTTCATGACATTCCTATAGACTATTTTAAATCATCAATTTGGACATAGTCCAACTTTAGCCCAACCTAGACCCAAGTCTAGTTCAACATGCCCAGATTGACCAAAATCCCAAAATCCTTCAAATTGAGCTTCCAATTGAACTTAAAATTACTTCAATTCTTCACCAAAAATCTTCATGATAATCATTTACATAATTTTGATCAATCAATTGGGCTCAAAATCATGCCCAGCCTAACCCAAACCCAACTTTTAGCCATTTGGGCCCAAATTGAACCCATGCACAAAAATTGACTTAACCATGTGTAAGCCACCAAATTAATGACCCCACAGCCACCAAATACATTGTATGGACCAAGATAAACCCACCTAGACCAGCCAAGATGAGCTATGGACCAATGGTTCCTTGATTTAAGGGGTTTCACCCCATATTTGGCCTAAACTCAAATATCTTCTTCATCATCACCTACCCTTGGGAGTAAATCATAATTAACTGTCCCCTGACCTCCCTGAGCCAAGAAGTGACCATACCCTAGCCAACCACCTCCTCAGCTATGGGAAACAACCAGACCAAGGGAGCCAAAAGTGGCCAAAACACAAAATTGAACTTCCCTAACTTGGCTCACTCCCATTGGCCATTAGAGCACTTCTTCCCTCCACCTCAGCAAGCTTTAGCACCCAACTCCAAGAACTGAGCTCCACCAAGCAACCATGGCTTTAAATGGACTTTTCCATGGCCAAGGAAGAGAGTGCTTGGAACCTTAAGGAAACTCTGCCAAAATCTCACCAGAGCTTACGGGTCAAGTCACTTGGGGATGATAACGGAGAGCCGTCTGGTTGCGCGTTTATTTCATAAATTGAGGATATCAAGCCGGATCAACTCTCGGTGCGAGAAGGCGGGCCGCGTGGAATGCCAAGGTGGAAAGCACAGCCAATGAGAGCACGCCGCGTGTGAGTTCGGAGCCGCCGTAGGATGAGTTGGTGTCGCGTGGAAAAGTAGAAAAATATGGATTTTTTGAATTATTTTAAATGCCTAAACTTCAAAAATCCATATCTTTCTCTAAAAAAAGCATAAAAATAAAATAAAAATAAAATAAAAATACCCCATTTCTCAGTGAAGAAAGGAGAATAATGTGGACTAAAAATATTTTTTTTTTCTTATTCCCTGATTTTTAACGAATTAAATTCCCTCTGGGGTATTTCAATTCTCCATGACTAAATATTACTCACCATTGCTTAAAATTTTTAAGGTTCATTCCTCAAGATAGAGGCTATGTCTTCTGATTTTTTCAAGGTCAGAGGACATTCATATGCTTCTAGCCTTAATTTTTAAGCTAGAGTGACCATTTTGGCTTATTTTAATTATGTAAATCAAAATATCACTTGAAAAATTATGAGAATAATTTTAATAGGTTTTCTGTGGTCAGAGAAGTCTAGGAAAAATATTGTGATTCTTTGAATCATCTTAATTAAATGCATATACCTTATATTAATTTATGTAAATCATACACTTATCAAAAATTGACAAAATCATATCCTCACTATCCATAAAAAACATGTTTACTTACTGTAAAAACATCAAAATTATTTTACTTTGTCTGAGCACTAAAATGGAATTTTAAGGAAATCTTGTATTCTTGTATAAAAATAATTATAATAAATTAAATATGCTTAGAAAAATTATGAAAGTTGTTTTTCTAAGTTCCTTATGATCAGGGGCATGTTATAAAAATAAAATCTATTTTTGTGAAAATATTTCATTTTTAAAATAAATTTTGAATTAAAAGTAATTAAAATAATCAAAATTTTTGAAATACAAAATAATGGTTCAAAATAAGTGGGATGTCCTCTGATTACTTGGAATTCATTAGGATATTTTTCCTAATTTTTCTAAGTTAAAAAATGAATTTTTAAAACTTAAAATGAATTTTTCATATTTTCCCATTAAGATAATTATAATAAATAAATTAAAAATCACAAAATACAAAACTTGGTTCTCTGAGTTAAAAATATAAAAATATTTTTTTGTAATTAAAATATTATTTTCTATTTAATTTAATCATTTAAATTGATTAAAAATTTAATAATAGTAATAAAAATTAATTCAAAAAAAATCATGAAATTTTGCCTTTAGTGTTTCTCTGAGCTTATGAGACCTCTAATAATTTTTCAATAAATATAAACTTTATTTTGGATAATTAAATAAATAACTTATAAAAATCCTATCTTCTTAATTTAAATAATTATCTAAATTAAATTAAAATTTTGAGAGGTCCACATATTCTCCTCCAACATTATAATCATCCCATGAATATGACACTTTAAACCCTCAAAGTCATTTGGGTTGTGTTTAAAGAGTTATGAGGTGAAGTGCCCCAAGGGCAAAGTGGAAATTTTAGACTTTGGTGCTCTAATCAAAATTTAGGATTAACCAAGGGAAAATGGGTAATTTTGATCTTAAAAAACAAATTTGGATGTTTGAAATACAATGAGATTAATAGGTATAAACTCACTCACTTCCCTTGCACAACATCAACAAAATCAAAATCCTCCTATCTTCATGACTTGCAAATCAATTAAGATCAAACGATTCTTAAGTGATGGGCTTAAGCTAGAAAAATGGAAATTCACTTTTCTTAAAGCCCAAAGTTGAGGATGATTTGATCATTCAATAAGGATATATATCACATGAAATCAAAATTTTGATAATCACTTTTTCACCTATCACAATTGTTAAAGGCTTAGTAGTGATCTAGGCTCAATTTCTAAACCCAATTAATCAAATTTAGAAGATGACATAATTGGTGACTAACATCTTTAAACACTACAAGCCTGACCTTAATTATGGGCACCATAATCTTAGATAACCTAAACTTTCCTTAGGGGCACCCACTCACATAACTCTTAAACAAAACATCAATTTACTAATTGAGAATCCTATCCTTGGGATAATTAAATTGTCAAGCTTCACTAAGCAATGGGGTAGTCACGCTTCAACCTTAGATGCTTAATGGAACAATATGATAAGTCCAAAAATGAACTCAGAATATTTCAAGAAATCTTCAAAGTAGTCTAAGGTCATGCCTTGAGCATTTTGAGATCTATTGGACATTCTGAAGGGCAAATTGAACTTGCCATATTTTGCTCTAAAATCATATATTAGGATCTTCCAAGATCCAACAAAATCATAGCCTTGGGTTTGGTAACTAAACCTTCATCTACTCTTGCAATTTAAGTTCCTTGCATTATTATATACATGCCTTGCAAGTACTGACCTTTCAGGTGGTGGAACGAGAAGACTCACTAGGTACGCTTTTACAGTTTATAGTACCATCTTTTTCTTATACTTTTCACACTGTATTTTTATTCTTACAAAACTTGCATGTTAAACAACGATGTCACTCTGCATGAAAACCAAAACTGCTAGGGTAGCTGTAAAACCAAAACCAAAACTAAAATCAACCAAGATAAAACTCACCGCTACAACATTCAAAATAGAAAACAACTCAAAATTTAATCACAAACATTATAAAACAACAACTGCAACTAAATTAAGACGTCTCTATCGGATGATCAAGAATCCCTCAGAGGAGGTAACCTACGGTTGCTAACAAGATTTCCTATGGTCTAAATGAAAGTATGGAACTCATTAAGTTGAGTTTAGTAAATTCATTTGGACTACGTGAATCCGATATAAAATATTGGTGCTGGAACAAGGGAACCATAAGATCCCAACCTGTGTCGCTCTAATCAACTTTAATATGCCTCATAATATTTAAAGAACCATAACCATAGGGGCATCTGATTTGACATCATGACCTGATAAATTAGAAAACCTCAACTCATCACGACAAGAAGCTTGGAGCTAGCATTGTGGGCAGCACGACCATCTCCAACAATAAGTAGATCTACAACAACATATCTTTCTTTAGAATTAAACAACGAGCCATAGGATTTTGAGGTTGTTTGCCTAGTGCAACATAAATCCTCAACTTATCTTTAGGCTTTTGTATAGCTCTACTGTACAATATAAGCCCTAACTCGTCTTAGGATTCTGAGGTTGTCGTTTGTTACAACCTAAATCATCATATCTTCCAGTCTATTTGTGTGATTGTTTCACACAAATGTAAGCTCTAGTTAATAAAATTGGTAGAATGAAATACTTAAATATTTCACTTCTAAACTAAAGCCAAACCATAGGATAGCCTGGGAAGTCACTGAGGTTCTCCTCCGGATCTATGACATCCACTAGTTCTTCCTCCTTTGGACTCTACAACAAAATGTTTCAAATTTAAATCATTCCTCTTTCACACCTCTTTGTCCGATTTCATTGAAAAGTTCTATCCTTTGACCTCTTTGAAGATAATATTTTCTCATTTTTATCGACAATTTTTTTAGTTGATGTCAGTTATCTAAGAAGTAATTAACTATAGGGGCTTGCCCTTATAGGAAACTTTTCTGAACCTAGCTTAATATAAACTCTATTTAATTCCTCGTATTAAATAGGGGAACCTGTCGACAAATAAAAATAGTTTTTGTAGACCATACGGATGTCATATATTTCTTATTTTATTTGATCGAGCCTCTCCCTCAATTCTTGTGTTTATCTTTCAGGATAGATATAAGGTTTGAGGTACAACGCTCTTTCATTTAAACTATGAAAAATATGGGATCGGTTTGATTTCATATTTTTCTAAACTATATATATATATGTGTGTGTGTGTGTGTGTGTGTGTGTGTGTGTGTGTGTGTGTAAATTAAACGCCTTTACCNTTTGTGTGTGTGTGTGTGTGTGTGTGTGTAAATTAAATTTCCTGCTGAAGCGGGTGATGGGATTACGATTTCGGCGACCGACAACTTCCAACGGGCAACTCCTCAACATTTTAGTGCTGACATACCATTTTGATGATATTAGGGTTAATTTTAAATGTGTTAGCTTATGGTAGATATTTAAATAGTTAAGTGAATTTCATTTGTTGTAGGATTATCATAATTTCATAAGATATCTACTCATAAAACATGAAGAACACCACAATGCATCATTTGAAACAAAAAAATCCACTAAACAATTGTGTTTAGAAAAATACAATAAGAAAAATACATAATACTTAGCTTTCTCTCCTTTAAAGATCTCTGAGAATGCTCCTCCAATGGTCTACTGATTTCTTGTTGCTTTCCTGAATACTCTTTAAATAGTTCAGCTCAAATTCCTCACCAAATGATCAATGACGCCTATCCTATTCTATCCTACAACAGACCTTGCCTCTTCTTCACAAAAGATTCCTTTTCTCCCTTCATAAATGATTTTTATTCCACCAAAAAACTCCCTAAATTATGGATTTGAACTACTAAAAATTGTTTAGATTGTTTTTGGTGCTTAAGCGCCACGAGACCAATGCCTAGCCACCAGTCTCTCGACCTGCCTATTATGATATAAGAGTCTAGGCACCCAAAAATCTAGCGCTAAGGCACTAGTGAAATGGTGCCCAAGCACTCAATGGCTGGCGCTTAAACGCTAGCCTCCCGGGTTCCTAAGGTTGAGACGGGCACTTAGACGCCCAAGAATTTTAGCGTCTATGAGCAGGTCACTTGTAGCCTCCTTAACTCCTAGTCCCCTCCACTTTGCTCCATTTCTTATCTAGTTTGCTTCACTTCTAATACCTATTTTACCTACAAGAAAATCATAAAAAAATATTTTTTAAAGTGCAATATCGTCCATAAAAAATATGCAAAATATAAATGAATTTAAGCATTCTTTTCTACACATCAGTGTCCCTGGTTTGTCATTTAGGCTAGCTTGAGTGTACCTGAGTCAATTCAATGAACTACACTAGCTGTGGATAGTTCTTGAGCACATCTAAGCAAGCCTTAGGTAGGTCAATTTGATCAGGGTCTTTCACTTTAGTTTAACTTAGGTTTGGTTAAAAATTGTGAAATTATTTTAAATAGGGTATAATTGGTGTTTAACTTAGATTAAACAAATAAAAATTTAGTTTTAGTTTTAGTTTTGGTTATATTCATGTTCAATTATTTATTTATTTGATCATACATGTAAAGTTAATTCAATTAGGTTTATATTAAGGTTTATCTTGGAGAATTTTACCATGTTTAAGTTAGGTTTTGGCTTAGATTAGGACCATGTTTAGTTCAATTAGTTTATATTTTGATTTGATTAGACTTAGGTAAAATTGCTAAGTTATGTCGTACCAAGATTTATATTAAATTTATATTGACTTGCAGGTTTTAGTATTGATTCTATTTTAGGTTGATTTAAGGTTGAATGCAAGTCCAAGTTATCGTTCTGTTAGACATAGTTTTAGTTTGTATTAGTGTTTTAATTTAATCTCTAGGTTGAATTCAATTAGACATAGGATTAGTTTAGGTTTGGAATTAGGCTAGGTTATTCTTGATTTTAAATTGCATTAGATTTTCATCTAAAGTGAGCTTGGGTTTAAATTAGACATTAAGTTTGTATTAGGTTATTTTTAATTAGGTTTAATTAGATTTAGGTTCCACTTAAGCTTGAGTTAGATTAGGTTTATGCTTATCTTAAATTTAACTAAATTCATGTCTAAGTTAGGATTAAGGTGGTTAAGTAATATTTAGATTCAAAATTTAACTTAGTTTTAGGCATTAGTTAAAATAAGTAGATCCGGTTCTAGTTTTTGGTTATCTTACTTAAGATTTATTTAAGATTTAAATATAATTTTGTTTTAAGTTTAAACATAGAACTAACATTAAAATAGCTTTAAGTTTAATTTAACCCTAAGTTTAAGTTCAATTTGAATTAGATTTGGGCCAAGCAAACCCCACTGACTGCACAAGTATTGAGCCTAATCAAACCCCAAAAAAACTTAAGCTCCCCAAGTTCCGAAGTGAACATACCACTAGACACTTGATCCACCTTCAAATTACTTATTTTTATGCAATTTTTATGCTCAAATTTTGAGTAATTATGCTTTAATGAAATGTATTTTTATGTTTTTGGTTGCAGGTGCAAGAAAAAGGGTTTAAGAGTAAAAAAAAGATCAAAAATATATAAAAAAAAAGGAGCAAAATGGACTAAACTAAAGAAAAAATGCAAACCAGCCAAACTGGTGCCTAGGCATCAGATATAGAACGTGGTTGTAACTTAAGGGTAATGGTTGGTCACTTAGTCGCCACAGTTATTTCTTAGAAGATTCATTGAATGAGGCCAAATTTTGAAAAGATGTCTGAAGCAACTCTTGGTCTTTTTTGAAGCTCTATAAGTATGGATTAATTCCAAGAGGTTAGAGAGTCATATCTATAGAGTCTCATAATGTGTGAGTATGTTAAGCATGTGAGAAGTTTTCTTTGTGAGTTTTTGTTATTTTTAGAGTTTGTGAGTTTTGTACGTGTTTTCAGAGTCAGAGAAGTCAGAGAACTTCAAAGGAGTGCTTAGGGGAACATTTAAGATAAGTATTTGTATCTTTGTCCTTAAGTTTTTGTACTTCATATTTAATTTTTATAAATATTTTTTGTTTTGTTATCCCCATGTGTTTTAAGTATTTTTCTCTCTTTCTCCTTGCAATATGAAGTAATTAAGCAAGTGATTTTGATTTTGTTTAGAACTTATTTTATTCCTAAAAATTGTGATGAAATTTTTACCGGATCTTCATTTACTTTACAAATTGGCCACTTGTATGGTTAAAATTTGTTGAGAAAACTTATAGACCCGAGAGGGCTAAGATTTCTTAACTTGTAGGTATCACATTCTACCTTGGAAAGAGTAGTGGTGATCACCTGAAGGAGGGGGGTACCAAAAGATAGGGATATAAGATTTGATGGGCGTAGAATTAATGTTTCTAGAGTGACAAGCTAGATTCTTTTACCAATTTGGTCTAGAGGTTGGAATTAAGGGTCACTGGTAGGTCCTATAGAGTGGGCACAGTGGGTAATCTAGGAGTGAGAGACTAGAACCTACCCGACTCTACTATACATGCTGACACCAACTTAAGATTAGTCAATTTTCATTACAAAATTTGAAATAAGTAAATGATAGGTATGCTCCTATTTGACATAATATCACATTTAAGTATATAAATAATTTTACAATCCTACGTTGATTATTAATTATTAGCAAGAAGAAAGTCTCTTTTTATATATTGTCTAAGTTGTTACATTTACTTTTAATTGCATTTTGTAGAAATGAGTAAACTTGATTTTCATCTTTAGATAGTTAATGCAGTTTTAAGTAAAGTTCTCTTAAAGTTAAAATTCTTGTATTTCATTTCATTATTTTCTATTTTTGTCTTCCCTGTGTGATCGATACTGGGTTTTAAAAAAAAACTCTAAGTTACTTAAAACGATAAATATACTTTCGTATTACCCTTAGTGAGAAAACTATTTCTTAAATTTGTATCATAATACTTTTTTTCTCACTAAACGCTAAATATAATTTAGGTCAAGTTTTTGGCATATTAAGGAACATAAATATCTGTGTAATTATGGGTTGGGTCAACTCCCAACTCCAAAAACTAAGTTAAGGTCCAGCCAGAGCTTTCTGGATACAATAAGAGAAGGATTTAGCTAGCTAAACTAAAGCCAGAAAGCTACTTAGAGGCATTAAGAGTGAGTCTTAAGTTAAGGAGGGAGGAAGGAAGGGAGGGAGGGAGGGAGGGAGGGAGGGAGAGAGAGAAAGTAATGGCTTGATCAGATTGTGTTAGCCAAAGTGAGATCAATAACCGCTCTTGTATATTTAATGACTTTCTTTAACCTATTTTGTCAACATTACCTAGTGAATTTTTGTCATAAAAACTCTCCACTTCTCAAGTATCTATGGTAGCCTTCCCTAATTTCATCAACATTGTACTTTTTTTTTTTGTAAAGAGAGAAGTGATTAATTATTACTTAGTTCTGAACAGTACAGGAAATAGTGCTAAAATCAATGAAAAAGTTGATGACTAAATGTTGACCTCACTTTTGGTTGAGGTTTAGTTTTTTCTGCTTTAGTAGCCTAAGGTCTAGCCATAGGACTTTCCTATTGACTATTCTTAGAAAAATAGAAAAGCACCCTCACCACTAGAAATTCTACCATCTTCTTTACTTAACTTGAAGTTCCACATATTGATCGACACCCTCACCATTAGAAATCCCAAACTCTTCTTTACTCTACTTGAAGTTCCACATGTTGGTCTCAACCTCTAAATACTTAGTAGGTGGGGTCATTATGGGGGAAACTCAAGATGAGTCACCCTTAGAACTGCTGGACCTTAAGGTTGACCCTGGGTGTTGGTCTGGAGCTAATTCAATCACTACACTCATCTACACTCGTAATCACTCACAACCGTAAACTCAAATTTTTAGCCTAGATCCCTTGATCTTTTTGGGATACTCATGTAGATGGTCCCCTAAACCTACCAGCCCTAGGGTTATGGTTTGGCTAAGACCACTATGTAGAGAACCCAAAATTGGGTTTCCAATGGTCCATGGCTTGTTGGTGATGGTTGGTACCTTAAATCTACCAAAATACCCATCTTGGCCTTTAACCCCTAAAACACCGAAATTACCAAAATACCCCTTCATAGCCCAAAATTCTAAAATTTCCAAAAATTCTCAGAAAATCCCAATAAATTAAAAATATTCATAATTTCATTTCTCTCAACTACCACATGAGCCAATTTGGCCAATTTGACCATCTTTAACCAAAATCTCCAAATTTTCCTTTAAAGACCCAAATTTCCCCAAATTCAACCGAAATGTACATCAATTTGATCTCAATTGGCCTCAATTCCAATGCTAAACCCAAATTCACTTTTGAGATGGCCAAGCTAAACCAAATCCAAGCTTAATTGCCCTATTATTTGAGACCAATTTTGATTTAGGTCAAAACCCCAATTTTGACCATATGACCTAATCTCACCAAATTGAACCCATAGCCTAGTCAATTGGCCCCAATTAATGTTGAAAAATCTTTATAACATTCTTATACATCAAAATAAACCATAAATTGGCCTTGGTGAAGTCTCAAATCTATTTGATTTTGGCCTAAATCCAAAATTCCTAAATTTAGCCCCAAATTTAGCCCCTAATTTAGTCCCTAAATTTCACCTAATTGATTGCCTTAACCCTCAAATTGGCATCCAATTCATGTTGAAAACTCTTCATGAGGTCATTATTGACCATTTACAATAATCAATTTGAATTTAGTCCAAGGCTAACTCAAGCTAGACCTAGGCCTAGCCCAAAATGACCAAATTGATTAAAATCAAAATTCCGTCAAATTGACCCTTCAATTGGACTCAAAACCACTTCCATTCTTCACTAAAGTTTTTCCTTATGATCATATACAGCAAAAAAATCTTTTATTTGGGCCAATTGACATGGTTAACGTAGCCCAAACCCAAGACTTGGTCATTTGCACACATTTGGACTCATACACTAAATGTGACCTAACCACCCTAAAGTCACCAAATTAACTCCATCACATCCATTAGTTGGACTTAGCGACCGGTCAAAAAACCATGAAAGAACCTAAATCAAGCCATGGACCAAAGGTCCCATAAATCAAGGGATATTATTTCCAAAAATGTCTGTGCTTAAGATATCCTTACCAAAATTAGGTATTATTGCACTAAATTGTTGTGACATATTCCTCTGGATGCCCTGAGCACCTAGCCACATCCCCCTGGCTGGTCGGCCAGCCTAGTGGCCGAAAAAACTCAAAACCAAGAGCCACCCCCATGGAGCTTCACCTAAATCAAACCTAGAGGCCTGTTGACCTCACTTTTGGTTGAGGTCTAGAAACTTCTTTAGTAGCCTAGGTCTAGCCATAGGTTTCCTATTGACTAGTCTTAGAAAACTAGAAAAGGTACCCTCACTATTAGAAATTCAAAGCCGTTTTTACTCAACTTGAAGTTTCACATATTGATCTTAACTTCTAGCATTTAGTATGTAAGATCCCTATTGACTAGTCTTAGAAAACTAGAAAAGGTACCCCCACCATTAGAAATTCAAAACTCTTCTTCTTTACTCAACTTGAAATTCCACATATTGGATCTACCGCAATTAGAAATTCAAAATTCTTCTCTTTGCTCAACTTGAGATTCCATATATTGGTCCTAACCTCTAATGTTTAGAAGGTAAGATCAATTCAAAACTCTTCTTTTTATTCAACTTGAAATTCCACATATTGATCTTAACCTCTAGCATTTAGTAGGTCTATAGGACTTTCCTATTGACTGGTCTTAGAATCTGCTTGCCCAGCACACCACACCTATTGGGGGTCCATTTGTTGACCTCACTTTTGGTTGAGGTCTGCCCAGCACACCACACCTATTGGGGGTCCATTTGTTGACCTCACTTTTGGTTGAGGTCTAGTCCCAGCACACCACACCTATTGGGGGTCCATTTGTTGACCTCACTTTTGGTTGAGGTCTAGAAATCCAGCACACCACACCTATTGGGGGTCCATTTGTTGACCTCACTTTTGGTTGAGGTCTAGAAATTCTTAGTAGCCTAGGTCTAGCCATAGGACTTTCCTATTGACTAGTCTTAGAAAATTAGAAGAGGGCATCACCACTAGAAACTCAAAAATTCTTCTCTTTACTCAATTTGAAGTTCCACATATTGGTCCTCACCATTAGAAACTCAAAACTCTTCTCTTTACTCAACTTGAAGGTCCACATATTGGTCCTAACCTCTAGCAGCAATTAGAAATTCAAAATTCTTCTCTTTGCTCAACTTGAGATTCCATATATTGGTCCTAACCTCTAATGTTTAGAAGGTAAGATCAATTCAAAACTCTTCTTTTTATTCAACTTGAAATTCCACATATTGATCTTAACCTCTAGCATTTAGTAGGTCTATAGGACTTTCCTATTGACTAGTCTTAGAAAACTAGAAGAGGTACCCCACCATTAGAAATTCGTAGCCTAGGTCTAGCCATAGGACTTTCCTACTGACTAGTCTTAGAAAACTAGAAGAGCTTAGTAGCCTAGGTCTAGCCATAGGACTTTCCTATTGACTAGTCTTAGAAAATTAGAAGAGCTTTAGTAGCCTAGGTCTAGCCATAGGATTTCCTACTGACTATCTCAAAAACTTACAAAAAGTACCCCCACAATTAAAAAATCAAAACTCTTCTATTTACTCAAGTTAGAGTTCCTTTCTTTAGTAGCCTAGGTCTAGCCATAGGACTTTCCTATTGACTAGTCTTAGAAAACTAGAAATGCATCACCACTAGAAACTCAAAAATTCTTCTCTTTACTCAATTTGAAGTTCCACATATTGGTCCTGCAATTAGAAATTCAAAATTCTTCTCTTTGCTCAACTTGAGATTCCATATATTGGTCCTAACCTCTAATGTTTAGAAGGTAAGATCAATTCAAAACTCTTCTTTTTATTCAACTTGAAATTCCACATATTGATCTTAACCTCTAGCATTTAGTAGGTCTATAGGACTTTCCTATTGACTGGTCTTAGAATCTGCTTGCCCAGCACACCACACCTATTGGGGGTCCATTTGTTGACCTCACTTTTGGTTGAGGTCTGCCCAGCACACCACACCTATTGGGGGTCCATTTGTTGACCTCACTTTTGGTTGAGGTCTAGTCCCAGCACACCACACCTATTGGGGGTCCATTTGTTGACCTCACTTTTGGTTGAGGTCTAGAAATCCAGCACACCACACCTATTGGGGGTCCATTTGTTGACCTCACTTTTGGTTGAGGTCTAGAAATTCTTAGTAGCCTAGGTCTAGCCATAGGACTTTCCTATTGACTAGTCTTAGAAAATTAGAAGAGGGCATCACCACTAGAAACTCAAAAATTCTTCTCTTTACTCAATTTGAAGTTCCACATATTGGTCCTCACCATTAGAAACTCAAAACTCTTCTCTTTACTCAACTTGAAGGTCCACATATTGGTCCTAACCTCTAGCAGCAATTAGAAATTCAAAATTCTTCTCTTTGCTCAACTTGAGATTCCATATATTGGTCCTAACCTCTAATGTTTAGAAGGTAAGATCAATTCAAAACTCTTCTTTTTATTCAACTTGAAATTCCACATATTGATCTTAACCTCTAGCATTTAGTAGGTCTATAGGACTTTCCTATTGACTAGTCTTAGAAAACTAGAAGAGGTACCCCACCATTAGAAATTCGTAGCCTAGGTCTAGCCATAGGACTTTCCTACTGACTAGTCTTAGAAAACTAGAAAATGCCCCACCATTAGAAATTCAAAACTTTTCTTTTTACTCAACTTGAAATTCCACATAATGATCTTTAACCTCAACATTTAGTAGGTAAGATACTCAATTTGAAATTCCACATATTGATCTCAACCTCTAGCATTTAGTAGGTAAGATCATTATAAGCTTGAAATTCCACATATTGACCTTAACCTCTAGCATTTAGTAGGTAAGATCATTGTGGGGGAATTTTGAGTTCCACATATTGATCTTAACCTCTAGCACTTAGTATGTGAGATCATTATGAGAGAACTCAAGAGGACTGCCACATATTGGTCATAACCTCTAGCACTTAGTAGGTAAGATCATTATGAGGGAACTCAAGTCTACTTTCCTATTGACTAGTCTTAGAAAATTTGAAGAGGTACCCCACCATTAGAAATTCAAAACTCTTCTTTTTACTCAACTTGAAATTCCACATATCTTAACCTCTAGCATTTAGTAGGTAAGATCATTATAAGAGAATTCAAGAAGAATCCCCGGAGTACCCCCACCATTAGAAATTCAAAACTCTTCTTTCTACTCAACTTGAAATTCCACATATTGATCACCCCCACCATTAGAAATTCAAAACTTTTCTTTTTACTCAACTTGAAATTCCACATAATGATCTTTAGCATTTAGTGGGTAAGATCATTATGGGGGAAGTTTAAGAAGAGTTCCTATAGGGCTATTTAGCCTTAGGATTGACCCTGGGTGTTGACTTGGAACTAGGGTACACCATATCTTCACAATACATTAGTAGAATGGATATCTATCCAATTCTATTTGAAATACCCAACTTGGCCTTTTGCCCCGAGCACCTCCAAATTACCTAACTACCCTTGGGACCCAAATTTGGCCAAAATTCCCAAATTTTGCCAAAATATCCAAAATTGATCAAAACACATTTCAAACACCTTGAATACATCCAAATTTCTCAAAACTGACAAAAATGGCCAAATTACCAAAATGCCCCTCCATGGTCTAAAAAGCTAAAAATTCCAAAAATTCCCAATAAATCCCAATAAATCCAAAATATTCCCAATTTCATTTTGTCCAACTACACCATGGTCCAATTTGGTCAATTTGACCATCTTTGACAAAATCCCCAAATTAGCCCCAATATTGGCTAACACCCCAAATCTCAATAATTGAATGCCTTAGACCTCAAAATTTAAAATCCTTTATAAGGTCATTTTTGACCAAACACAACAATCAATTTGAGCTTAGCTCAAAGAAAATCCTTTATAAGGTCATTTGTGACCAAACAAAACAATTAATTTGAGCTTAGCCCAAAGCTCTTTCAATAATTGAATGCCTTAGACCTCAAATTGGCATCCAATTTTTGTTGAAAATCCTTTATAAGATAATTTGTGACCAAACACAATAATCAATTTGAGTTTAGCCCAAAGCTAGCTCAAGTTTGACCCAAATTTGACCCTTAAGGGTTTAATTNNNNAGGCACCTCCAAATTACCTAACTGCCCTTGGGACCCAAATTTGGCCAAAATTCCCAAATTTT
>JXCR01134688.1:0-19355 GCA_002079205.1 Phalaenopsis hybrid cultivar
ATATATATATATATATATATATATATATATATATATATATATATATATATATATATAATCTCGTGCAGAAATCTGGCTTTTTCTGTTGTTTTTTAGTCTGATGATTATTATTAGTCATTTCAAATCATGGAAAATGTTTTAGGGTGTGCTTTGTCGCTGTTTGATGATTTGCCGTTAAAACATTTTATATGTTAGGAATTAATGCTATTATTTTGGTGGGAAGAATTACATTAACTGCATATATACGCATGCTCCATGCCTTGGCTCAGGTTCTCTGTTTGCATTTACAATGTATCATTCAGGTATGTATAATCCATGAAAGGATTAGTGACTTGTTGATAAAATAAAATATTTAATAAACTGTCTCTCATCAGTCTTACAAATTTTCACTTTATATTCTACATATATGCTGCATATTTGTTCAGATTATCGCCCTTTAAAAGGAGAATTTCTGCAAGCTGTCTTTCATTAAATTTCAAACGTTTTTTTTCTTTTTATTTTCCACCCAATAAATTCTGAGTAGGGAATTTCCTTCAAACCTTTGGGGACGGATCTCTTATGCCCGGTTTGTTACTGATTTTTATTTTTCAAATTAAAAAAGTAATACAGACGCAAATAACATGGTCTACTAGATGAAGAAATATTACATGCAGAGAATGTTGGTGCGGATTTGGTGATATTGTGGTGGTATTCACCTTAATACTGCCACAATATCATTAATCCGCACGTAATATTTCCTCACGACTGCTTTATTTTAGTATTTGGAAATAAAAATGTCAAAAGAAAACAGGAAATGTTTTGGTTTGGCTTTATATTGCTATTGAAAATCGCAATTGCTTGATAAAAGTTCAAAAGAAAATTGTCTTTATTATCTTTGCTATAGTAATAATCGGCCAATTTTTTTTGTTTTTTGTTTATTTATTTATTTATTGATTTTGCAAAGTTGCTCTTGCTATGCTTATACTTTCATTCTCAAGTATCTTCCATTAATAATATTAAGTCATGACGACCTGCCATTTCACCCCTTCATGTATTTTTTGACATGCTTCATTGCCAATTTAATCACACTTTTGTTGAGATTTCTATGATAAGAGTTTGATGAGAAGATTGTGATAGTTTAATATTTGAATGATGTTATATCATTTGATCCCACTATGCTTTGAGCAATCAAAGCAATTTCGCAGAGAGTTTAAATATTTGAAGGGGATATAAAATCTAATTCAAACTTTGGTCCAACCTTATTCGAATATGTTTGAATTGTGTTGAGAATATGCTGAAACAATGCTTGCACATTATTTTTACAAGTTTCACAAAGCTTTGAATGTTGTCTGTGTATCAATTGAATGAAGTCAGCATACAATTATTAATTTCTGTTGAAAATGAAGTAATTGTCAGCATTCTTGAGTTTTATGGAGGAAAAAAAAAGGCTGATTGATTGGATATTTGCTAACTTTGGATTTTAAAGAATTGCTAGTAATTTTATAAATGATGAAGCACTTTTGTGAAGCAAAGATGATGATATTAATCCCTTCTATCAGTATAAAAATGGAATGTGACATTGCATTTTCTTGAATAAGATATCCATATNGAATGAAGTCAGCATACAATTATTTATTTCTGTTGAAAATGAAGTAATTGTCAGCATTCTTGAGTTTTATGGAGAAAAAAAAAAGGCTGATTGATTGGATATTTGCCAACTTTGGATTTTAAAGGATTGCTAGTAATTTTATAAATGATGAAGCACTTTTGTGAAGCAAAGATAATGATATTAATCCCTTCTATCAGTATAAAAATGGAATGTGACATTGCATTTTCTTGAATAAGATATCCATATTTATTTAATTCTAAGCTCTCATTAATGTGTCTATTATTCTAGAAAGATTTCAATTGTAAATAACAGTGCAATGAGAATGATATAAGGGTAGTTGAATTCTTCATGTTTCATTGATGCAAGATTTAAGATTTGAGTGTGATGTTGCTGTTGGCATATATGATGTAGACGAGTGTAATTTTGTGGAGTATGGGGATATATATATGAACTTGTAAGATACAAATGAAGGTGGTCTCATGAAGTATCTATTTGTTGGCATTGACATTGAGTCTAGATCGTGAATTGAGTGGACGTGACAAAAAAAAAAAAAGCCAAAATACAATTTAGTCATCATCAAAGTTATTCAAATAAGGTTCGTTTGCAAAATAAATTGAATCATTGTGTTTATAGCATTGAAATTACCAAGAAGCGGCTTCAGCAATCGAGTCATTCAAATGTGATAAAAAAGAGACAAAGGATTAGATGCACACAAATTCGGCTCAAATTGTTTTGACAATCTTCGAAACTGCTCAAATGGTGCATGCTCATAAATCATATTGTATTGACATGGCCAGCGCATCAAATTTGCTCAAGAAAAAAGCCCTCTATAATTGATTCAATCAAGTACAACAAAAATGATAGACAAAAAGGGAGGGCAGCTATAGCTTATTAAAATGTTGTTGTGCAAAAGTTGTGGCAAGATGCTACTGCAGATAAGTTTGTTGTCTGTTTATTTTTTGCAGTTTCAAAACAGTCGTGTTGTAATTGTTTTTAGATAAATGTTCATTTTGTCTCTGTATTATAATGTTGTTTACAACAAAACAGTTCATACAAATACATTTCATACATGAAAACAAACATTCAGTGTAAAATATTACAAAATAAAAATAGACACTATTAAACAGTGATTGACATATACAAAATTTTAAAAAAAATAATCATTAAAATAATAATTAATAATATGATAATATTATTTTTAAAATAAAAAAGTGTATGCATGACATAAGTCGTCCTTTGGGAGAACTCTGTACGCTTGATAATTCTCGTTGGTGAAATCTTCCAGTCTATCTATCGACCTAAAGTAGTCACAAATTTTTGTCATTCTCAATGAGAATATGTAAAACTGTCTTCTTTAGCTATGCGACTGTCACGATGTAAGTATAAAACATAGTAGTCCTTAGTAGCAGTGCAATACTCTGGAGGTACTGGAAATCCTTGAGCTCATTTTTCTTGAAGACTTAAAAATACACACCCTTAGATATAACACTAGTAAAAATTAATAATATAAGCAATCAATTAAAGTTGTATGCAACTACGAGGTTTCAGATAACACAATATATAAATCAACCAATTTATCACCACAAGAAGACAACAAACCTTATAAAAAAAAGTTCTTAGTTGTCTTTAATCCACATAATACTGAGCTCGTTTGTGTCACTTATGCATATCACCAAAAAAAGTCATCCAAAACAACCTTAAAGATCAAACACTGAAAAATGAGAGGAACTTGGTTGTCTTTATTGAGATTTCACATATGACACCGATCAATAGTCACATACAAGTCATCCAGCAGAACTCATGAGGTCGAATGTCTCATCATAGACCTCAAAAATCCTCAAAAAATGCTATATTTATGATATATATATTACCCACTGTTACCTCATCGCCCTTCCAAATGGGAAAAATTATGCATAAGAAAAAAGAGTATACATTACTTGCATAAAAAAACTGATACAATATATATCAAATGCATAAGTGACAGAAATAACAATGACTTGTATAAAATACTGGTACAATAGTAAATGTTTTCAACACACATTAAAATAAATGCATTACATATTCTCGGCCAACGTCGACCAAAAACCGAATTCTAACATCAATCAGAAATCATCACCTATTTCGAAGTAGTTGTATGGGGAATTCTTAAAAAATCCCAAAATCCAACATCAACCGAAAACTATCGAAGGAAAAGAGCACAGAGAACCCACAAAAGTCTCAGACACATAAGCATTTGCAAAATCAAACCACAACATTTATGCTAAAGTAGAGAATACCGAAACAGAGGCAAAGCAAATGATGAAAAATCACTGCACGAAGAGGAACCACTGCACAAAGGGCAAATCAATTGATCCAAACAGAGCTGAAGAGCATATAGAGGAGAAATCACTGCAACAGTTAATCTAGAGAAGCAAGAGAGAAAGAGGTTGCACCGTATTTGTAAGAATCATGAGAGAGAGAGAGAGAGAGAGAGAGGAGAGTTAGAACAAGACTTGCAAGAGAGAAAGAGACAGTGAGATGGGTATCCCCGTCACAACATAACAAAGTAATGTGGGCCGTGGGGTCGAACATGCTTCCGCTTTGCCTCTCAATTAATCCCGAGAAATAGCCACGCCACACTTTCCAAATGACTGACCCAATGTTTCAAAGCCGCACCGCAACAAATAATCTGCCCCAAAGGGGCACCAAGTTTGACACATGCAATTGTAATCTAATTGGCTTGTCTACCATCAAAATTATTTAAACTAAGCTTCATTTGTAAAATAGACTGGATGAGTGCATTTGAAAAAGTGTCCAAAAATGATTACTCATATTGCATGGCCCCCTTCAATCCCTCCTTTTGCAGCAGCAACCCGAAGCCTCATTGCTTTCCGTCCTCTCCTGTTCGCACTAACCTTCACGAACCCATGGCTCCCACTCCTCATCCAATCTTCTTCGTACAAGCTATACGCCTGCTCTATCTCAAGAAACAGCTCTTGTACGACCTCTTCTCTGGCGACACTCCCCTCTATCCTGCAACCCTCTTTCAATCTCAGAAAAAAAAAAGTCTTTTCAAGCCTTCATGACTCCTGCTCTATATCTTCTTGGGAAAATATTTGTGTACGCATTACGCACGCATTACACATGCAGAGTTGCGTGCGTAATAACTCCACAATAACCTCCGCTTCACAGTTATTAGGGGGTTATTGGTAGGTTATTGAGGTATTAATTCCAATACAATAACCTTCACGAGTTCTATTAAGATGTTATTCATAGGTTATTATGGGGGTATTGCGGGGTTAATGGAGTACGCACGTAGAGTTGCGTTCTTATTACATACGCAAATATTTCCCCTCTTCCTAGGCACTTGCCTTGCATAAAGCCCACAACCCAACCATACTCTCCATCTCTTTCACCTTTAACCCGCAATAGCCCCGAGCCACAGACTTCCAACTCAAGGTAAAATATTACGTACGGACATGATATATGCTTGCAGATCAGTGATATTGACGTTGCATTGTGATGTATTGATAATATCAGGGTGATATTGAGATGCAATATCACCTGAATATCACAATCCGAACATACCTATAGCCAGTGCCCCTTCTCCATGCACCAAATAATCATCTATCTTATTTCCTCCACTTTTTCTCTCTAGAAAGTTGCAAAAAAGAGAAAAGAGCATCTACATACATATGCACCTCCTAATTTTTACTTATTTACATATCTAATATTTGAAATTCAATATCTCTAAATCTTTCATGTCCCATAAAAAATATCATTATCTTTTAAAATATGAAACACACTTTTTCATGCGTACAAATGGTATATGTAAGAATTAAAGTTTTAAGTGTTAGATATAGAAATACATAAGATTTGAGTGGTTATGTCTGCTCTGTTATGTGCAGGGGGACTATGGTGTTGCAAAATAATGATCATATATATTTCTTTTAGCGAGGTGAAAATGTCTAGCACTTCTGACAATGCACTCTACATGCACTGCAAATTTGGCTGTCTGTCAGAATGTTAGATGAAAATAAAATGAAAATTCAAAATATAATATATATTGCTTTGAGTGGATTGCAATGATCAAAATTACACATTTATGATGACTTATGGGAGACATGTTAACTCGCCAATAAACATAAGTAGAAACCTCATCATGTTTGAAACTCATAAAGGCTTGACGAAGATGAATATAATAGCCATCTATAAGCCATAATGAACATATTGAGCTGAAACTTTATTGAACTTTGAAAATCTAGCAAGTTATAGATTAAATGAAAGAAGATTAGCAATGGTTCAACCACCATAATCAAAACCTAGAACGTCTTATACGCCAACAAAATTTCCAACACAAGCCTATACATGAATAGAATGCATTGCTTAAGGAGTTCAAAAGAAAGCTATGCATGTATTAGGATGTTCAAATAGATTGGGTCATGCATGTGTTTCATGAGACATTTCAACTTATGTTATCACTTTGAAAGTCGAGGAAGTCATCTTCTAGAATATGAAGTTATTTAAAATGCTCGGATCTTTGAAGTTAAATATGCATGTATGTCCTCCGATCAATGTGCTAAATGCTAGATCATACGGTCTGTAAATGCTATGACAGCACAAAACAAAATTAACAAAAGTGTGATACATTATGTTAAACATTAAGTTTTTTTTAATAACTTTTTTTTCCAAAGATAAATGTAAAACCATTAAATGATACATGCTCTCAAGTTGAATTACTTGCACATAAGGCAAGGCCGTACGTTTTACATTAATTAGTTTGATCCTCACTCTCATAAAGAGTGAAGTTGACAAGCTTAGCATCCTCTCATCTAGTCTGGTTCTTCTTATTATCAAGACTAGGTTAAAAAACTTGAGCATATCCTTGACTTGTCTGACATTCCTTCTTATGAGAACTAAAGTTGATAAGGTTAAGTCAATCTTCAACCAAATTACTCCTTAAATTTACTAGAGTTGATAGGACTATTGCCCTAACATAAACCAGTGGTAAACTTTGATCAAATCATAAATTTAAATAATGTAAATAATAATTTTTTTTTTTATGACAACCGAGTTGAAGGTGAATCTCAACTTGAGTTATCCACTTTTAAAATGAAGCTTTCAATTATAAATGCAATCATTTCAAATATCTATGAAGATGACTGCATTGAATGTGAATCTTAACTAGAAAGATTTACTCTTAGAATAAAAATATTTGAATTACAACTCTAAATAATATAAAAATTATTCCCCAATAATAATTACGTTATGCTTACTCTTAAAATAAAAAACTCTCAATTGTAATTCTAAATAATATCATAATTATATACCAATGATAGTCATATTAAAAGTGTATATTAATCATATGGATCTATTCTAAAAGTTAAATTAAAACTACTCTTAAATGCAACTATTTCAAATGTTCTCTCAAATGATGATCATGTTGAATACAAATTTCAACTAGTGAAATCCATTTTCAAAATTAAAATTTTAAATTCTATACTTAAAATATTCATTTGAAATTTTATTATTTAAAACTTAATTGCAATCATTTATCATGGTTGAAAATTTTAACAATAAGCTCATAAGAAGCGAATAATATATTAAATATATTATTGCATTCACACTTTAACAATCTTATGTTAATAAGTATGTGGCTGAATCTTCTGTTAATATGATTTGATCAGTCAATTTCACAAATACAGTGTTTACAGCTAGAGCCTTCTGATAGGATAGATTGACTAAACATACTCTACTATATTATAGTCATAGATTTAGCTCGTAAGTTTACTAATAACATTTTGGCTTTTCGAGTTGTGAGTTTTATGATATAGCTAATAGAGCACAATTAATATCGACTTGAATTTATTTATTTCAATTAAATAAATATCCTACTCATGTCTATTGGATCCTTATGGGCAAAGCAATTGTGGCTATTGAAAATGATCATTCAATGTATATGTTGATAATTTCTATTATCAAAAATCTTTTTTTTTACTTAATACAAAGAAAAATATAAAAATTTAGAAATGGCTTTGTAAATATTATAGAAGTTATTTTTTATAAAAAGAAAATTATAATAAAAAAACAAGCATTAAAAAAAAAACTAAACATTTTTAAATTAGAAAATCATAAAATTCAGTGCATGTTTAACAAATTAAGCTCAAATAAAAATAAACAAAAGATAACCAATATTAAAAATTAGCATATGACAAGCACTGCATCTACTGAAGAAAAAAGTCATCACAACATAGGACTAAAGCAATGTGATGTTCCTCCATAAATAACTTAGTTATATTAAAATATAATTTATTTACTTAATGCTCCTCGATTTCTTCATCATTATAGATATTCTAGTTATTACTTCGCAACCTAGTTGCTCTCATACAAAATAGGTATTAGAAGTAGAAAAAAGAAAATTAAAATAAAAAAAGGAATTCATATCTTATATTTTTTGAATTTTATGTGCAAGTAGATCTATTATGTATGACTGGGTGACAATAATTGCACAATCTTTACAACAGTCTACATTTTCATCCATTGTGTTGAAAATACGAATTACATTTGATCTCTTGGTTCATCTACTAATTGGAGCTGAATACAAATTTACTACTCCATTTTGTGAATTGAATTATAGCCAAAAGTCATGATAAGTGATTGCATAAAAAACTCCTTCATAGGCATGTGTACATTTCTAAATCTTATAATATTTTGATATGAAAAATTATGATATATTCGTCTTGCTCCAAGTACAACAATAACATGTGGATATAGTATAAGATAGATTATAAAAACAATTACAATCACATTTACAATATCCACTTCCATCAAGATCAACTCGAAATGATTCACACGAGTCATCATGGACTCTGTACTCATGAGGATTTATCAAGTTAATTCTATTAATCGCCACGCTTCTCTTTCAAATCATTAAAATAATTTCTTTGTTTTATGCACAAATTTAAATTAATTGGCTAATACTAATTATCATGCAACTTCTGCTTGCTTGATAATATTAATAATATTATTATTATAATAAATGACAGATCAGTGCTTGTATACGTAATGCCCGTGCTTGTCTAATTAGCAACACCATTGACAAACTTTAGATAGATTGGTGCCCATTATTCCATAATGAAAACTATGATCATAGCAACCAATTTATTTTGTGACATTTCATTCAACCTACCAATCATATTTTCTTATAATAAAAAAAATATAACAATTGCATATTAAAAATATTTAATTTATCTATATTTCCAGCAAAATATATATATTTATTTTTTACATAATATTTCTATATCCTTTAACCTCATTTGGCATAAAGCTTTTTGAAAATTCTCCTCAAATGACATAAGCAACTATGATGTGCAGCCCACCAAATAATCTCCATACAAACACAAACCAAACTAGGTTGTTCAACTAACATTATATAAAGGTTTTGTTGACACCAAATGCTTTTAGTGCAATCATGAAAATGACTAAAAAATGACTTCTATGAATCATTTAACTTAGTCTCAACAACAACAAATGCAAGTGGTGATGTATCATTATTACTGCATCTTTACACTTTTCTAATGAAAAGGTACCATCAAGCTTTAGTGCTAAGCGAGAATGATAACAACCTGAAAGTGAATTAAATGCTATTAACTATGTCTAACTTGTTGCTTCCATAAAATGACACAGACATGTACTAGTCTTCTCAACTAACAAAGTTTGTCTTAATTGCCTTTCTCATTATATCCCAAGCTATTTATATAGGAGACTTGAACATTAAATTTAGCTTTTGTACGCTCAATTATTTCTCTTAAATTCGTATTTATTTGATGATGTATAGGGGTGTAAACGAATCGAACACGAACGAACAGAGCTTGTGTTCGTGTTCGGTTCGTTTGAAATTTAGTTTGTTTGAAATAAGCTCGTGTTTGAAATTGTTCGTGAAGTCACTGTTCCTATTCGTTTCTTAACGAACGAGCCGAACACGAGTTGTTCGCGAACAACAAGCCAGTTTGACATCCCTAATTTTAATATATATAAATTAATTATAGAACTTATATTATATAAATATATAATATATATATTAGTATATTACTAATATAGTATATTAATATACTATTATTATTATTTTACTATATATTATAATTTATAAAACTTAATTTTTTGAATATCATAACTTTTTTATATATAATTATTTTAAATTATTTTATATTTCGAACAATAACGATTCGAACACGAACGAATGCATCACTGTTCGTGTTTGGTTCATTTAACTAACCGAACGAAAAAAATTTGTTCATGTTCGTCTCGTCTACTTATCGAACAAATCGAACACAAACTCATTGACAAACCGAACACGAACTGTTAGCGAACAACGAGCTTTTTTGACAGCCCTAATGATGTATGCTTGGATTAATAAAATCTTAAATGAACTTAAAAGTGCATTGTAGGTGATTTCTCTGCAAAATCAAATGATTACATATATGTTGAGATGCAACAATTGAGATATGTTAAGCACCTACAAATGCTTACTTCTTGCAGCATGTAAATATCATCCACAAAGCCGTGTTGCATCAACATGATGTACAAAGGCAATTATTATTTTTTTCAATAAATTTTCCTTCTTAAAAATTGTTCTTTGCTATTACTAAATTAATTAGTGGTATTTATAGTTGTTAATTTAAGGAATAGTAAATTATAGATATACTTCTTTCTTAGATTCAAGGAGTCGATAAACTTTATGAAAAACTTAGTTTTTATATCTGAAAAACATGTCAATTTCATTAGTTTCATGTGTAATATTTATCATATTATCATATTATCATATTTTTTACTAGAACTAAATGAAAATATGGCACTAAATAGGACGCAGTGGAGAAAAAGGATTCATGTAGCCGACCTCACGTAGTGGGATTAAGGCTTTGTTGTTGTATTATGCAACATAGTTAAACAAAAACAGTTGTCATTAAGAAAAAAAAGTACTCGGCTTCTAAAAATTATATTAGAGTTGTGTTCTATTGGTACTTTAATAAATTATAGATAGATGTTCTAATCAAGGAATAAAGTTGGCTATAAAAGTCGGGTTATTTTTCCTCTAAAAATCAAAATAATTTCATAATAATCACTCATTCAATGAACTTTAATATTGTTATGTATGTTCCTATCTAATGACTATATTGTTAGAATTTTCTAGACACATGATAGAAAAATGGTTCTTTGATAAATGCATAATTTTAGTGAAGCCAAATATTTAAAAAAGAAGAAAGATTTGATGCAAAAGATATTGAGTGAAAATCCATAATTAAGTTGCATATAATTTTTTCTCTCATAATTGAAATATTATAATTGCATATAATGTTATAAGCTTTTCTTTTATTTTTTATGATTTATCACTAATCAATGTGTTATGATTTAACAATTGATTCCATTTTAATTTAGTTATTATAGTACATTAAACTTATTAAAAAAGCCCAAATTGATGTAACATGATTCAAATACAAAATCAACTTCAAAATAGTTTTGTTTGAGATAAATTTTAATAAGTATTACATGCATATTTGAGGTGCATTTTGGTTCAAAGGTAACATTTCAGCATTTTTACTTGAGAAAATAGAGAGCAAGAATATTGCTTGCTTAATTGTAATTATTATGAGGCATATAAAGTCAAATTTCCTAAGAAAATTAATAAATTGTAAATGTTCTTTTACCTCATCAATTGACAAGTTGGTAACTCTTTATGTTATAATTCAGACATTTTATGTATAAAAATGTGTAGCACCTTGGTAACTCATGTATATGGTAAATTATATCAGTTCTAACTATAAATATAACAAAACATTAACTTTAATTACCATAATTTTCACAATTCATTAATAAAGTCATATATATCTATTTAAAAACATTAATAATGCTATTAAAATAGTTAGTCTTTGTGGCCCCATCAAGTAAAATTTCACCCTCAACCACTATTCATTCACTCCACAAACAACTCAAAAGTAACCAACATCTTCATGTTCATGAACATATAAAACAAATAAAAAATAAATTAGTTTCTACATGAATCACCATATAATTTTCACAAAAATTACAAAGAGAAACACTTGTCATATATTTACAAAACTTCCAAAACCCAGTGAGATTTTTCACATCATCTCCACCACCATGATAAAGACTGGTTAATTACAAACTTACAAATAAAAATTAAAAAAAAAGCTGAAATAAGGTCTCTTCCATTAACCCTTCAGATATATAGCAACACACCTCTGTAATAATATGCTCCATCTCTAACCTATAATCCATCCACATTGTAGTGCCCATATCTTTCCTCACTATCTCATTTATTGTGGACTGAACCTGTGAACTTACAGCATAACTCTTAATGGTCTTTGAGACTTCATTAATTATGAAATCTTTCAGAAATGGCTGTAAAGTTGTGGGTTTGAGGAGAGACAACAAGGAGGAGAAGATCTGGAATCGCCTCACTCTTATTTCTGAGAGGACTTCATTTACACAGTCCAGGAGAAGCTTTGGGTCTTCAGGATATGAACTCTGCAATGATCTGATTTCATCTGGAAGTGAAGGCAAACTTTCTAGACTCATCTCTGAATCAAAATTATAGCTTTCCAGCACAGTTCTTACAAATTTAGTCATCATCTCCATGTCATAAGAACAAATTCTTTGATGAGAAATCAGACGATTGGATGGGGTTATCACAACTTCAGAATCTTCATGGAAGTTGAGATGAATTGGTTGCAAAGGCTTGTGTAATTCATCTGTAGTGAATGAATCTGTAAGTGTTTTCAACTTGAGTTAAAGGAAGAAGAAAGCTTGAGAACCAACAAATAAATAAATAAAACGCAAAATAAAAAAAATATGTTTAGGGGATATTTGAGTTAACTTTTGCTGTTTATTTTTTATTTACTGTTTTGTTTATTTTTTGATTTGAAATAAAACAAACATGTTTGGCCATTTGATTAAAGTATGATTATTTTTAAAAACACTCAAAATAACGTAAAACTTATTTGAGTATTTTCAAAAACTTGTTAGTTTGTTTTTAGAAACAAAAATTAAAAATATGTAAAAAACACATGAAACAAACATATTCCTAAAAACAAAATTAAAAATAAAAAATAAAAATTGATGCTCAATAATCCCTTAGTTAAATTTTAAGTTATACCTAATTTAATACTTGGACAGTCTGGGCTTGTACCATCTTCTAAGAAAAAGGGTTCAAGCACGGAAATTGGACTCGCCCTTTCGGGTTTTTCGACGATGAACTCGGAAGGTTCTACGTGCTTAATGATTAAAGAGTTTGGAGATACTGATGCAGGGGAAATCAGCATTCTTGGTTTCTCATTTGGAGTGCCCTGGGAAAAAAATATTTAGTGAGATGTTGCTGCCATTAGTTACTTCCTTAACATTAATGAAATCTAAGTTTAGAAACTGAAGGAAAGCAAAGAAAAAGCTGCTTACTAAATACATACTTGCTCAGAACATCCACCAGTGCAACTTCCACATGAAGAACAACCATCTGGTATGTACAAATTGTTGCACGCTGCAGAATTTATATGTACATATTTTTCTTTTTCCACATCAACAATCTCCTCTCTTCCTGTCAAAGATACAGAAAATCTCACCATCGAGAACAAAAGCAAATGAAGCATCAGTAATGGATAGATATTATACCTTCTGTGTTAGGTTGCTCTCCATCGCAAGTTTCTTCTTCTGAACACTGCTCAGGCCTTAAATTGGAAGAAGAATCATCAATCAACAGGTTGCAATCTGATGGAGAGATCAATTCCTCCAAAGGGTTGGAGTTCTGGTTGTTCGTCGACTTAGCAGTGCTATAATCAGTACTAATCATCTCAGAAAAATATTTCTCTGATTCTTCGTTGAAGGATTCTGCATGAAAGAGAGAAACTGGTGATAATCCTTGTATTTTGCACTGTGTAGCTTCAGTTTCAACATTCTGTTGCCATTCTTTTGAGTTAGTTATTGATTTTGCTTTGCTATTAGATGGAACAGCTTGGGTTGTAACTTTTTTTCTGTTACCTTCTTCGGATTTCATGCTGTATTTGTTAGCTGAACCTTTACAAGCAACCGGAATTCTGCAGAAGCTTTTTTTGGAAATCAAATGCTGCCCCTTTCTGCTATCGCTAATTATGTATTTCAACCTCCTCCTAATTTCTTTAAATGAAAAAAGAGATTTTTCATGCTTCTTGCTGTAACAGGATTGAGGAGACGAGCATGGGCCTTTTTGGATTGAATCATCATTATTCATTGGTATGTGTGGCGTTAGAACAACAATTTTACTCCTTTCCTTCGAACTGTTTCTAATTTTTGATGCAGTTTCCTCGTGAAATTTGTCCTTTTTCTTTAAAAAAAAATGTTTCTTTTGCTTCTGGAACATTTGATTGGTAAAATTTCTCCCATTTTGATCAGAAATTTCATTTTTTTCCTTGGAGAGATCGCTTCCTTCCAAGTAATGAACTGCTTCCAGTTTGGAAGAGTCTGCAACGTGTGGTTTCAGAAGCTGTTGAATATGGCCGAACACAATTGAGTTTGGATGCTGAACAAGCTTCAGAAACAACTCTTTGTTTGAATTCAGTATCTCCAACGCATCCATAAACTCTTGGGAGTGTATAACTCCATTTCCAACCAGCTGCTTTGTCTCATCAATCTTCTGACTTAAGAAGGCCTCAGCTTCACCAACCAGTGCTTCCAGAAGCATGGAGTTCTTATAGGCAAGCTGTGAATCAGATTCATCAAAATTTGCATATTTTTTATGGGCATTAGATCTGAAGGGACCAAACAAATCAAACCCAATTTCTTCAAACAGATTTGAACAATTACGGCTCACAGAATAGAACTCCGTCATCAACGCAGCCAAATCTAAAATAAGGTTGGAACCTTCATAAGCAGAGCCCATTAAGTGACTGAACCGAGGATCCGAGTCATTTTTGTGGTTTTTAATCATCTTTTGATTGGATTTTATGTTCCAGACAGAAGCCATTGAGGTTTTCTCTACGGACATTTCTTCCTCTATAAGTGATTTGACACTTGGCAAGCGAGAGAGAACCATCGTATCTTTACAGCCATCAAACTGTATGGTAACAAATATGACCATGTAATCAGCAATTGTATTATTTTTCTTTTCTGTTAATACAATCAAGACTTTTTGTAATTAAACAGAAGTAATATAAAGAAAGTAGAAGAAAGCTAAGCAATCCAACTTGATTTTATGGACGAAACAAAAAGGAAAAACTCATATGAGGAATTTAACAAAACAAAATGACGAAGGTAGATTTAAATAAAAGTTTAAGCTTACCCTTCTATCATGTTCATATTTTCTGTCCAAAGTATCCTCCGTGAGATTATTGCCCGAGTAGTGAGTTCCTGCACGAGTTCATTGGCATCTGATTAATATAGTAATGAATAAACTTGAAAAATATCCTATACAAATGATGCAGAATTAAAATAACAGACCACACAGGTTATATGTAATTACACATCTAACACTTAAATTTTCATATTTACATGCATAATACCCAAATTAATCCATATTAAATCAAAAATACCATTATTACTAACTTTTTTAAAGTGAAATATACATTTTTCATGCATAGGTCTGAGACACCAAAGGGCTTTATAAGTAAATATCAAGCTTTAGGTGTTAGAAATGTGAACACAAGGGATTTGTGCAGTATGTATGTAAATTATTGGAATTATTAGCCTAATTATTAGGCTAATTACTGCTGCAGTTATTTTTAGCTTTTATTTGCTTCTGTAGTTTAAGTTTTCATCTTTATGTATTTCTTAGTTGGTCTATTTCTGAATTTATGTCATTCTTTTTATTTGGGTCTTGTAATATGTAATTATAACCCTTTTCATATCAATTAAAGTATCATGCATTATTTTCAAAGTTAACATGGTATCAGAGCCGTGGTTTGAACCCCAGAGGTTGCCTAGCCATTGACCTTGTTTATGCAAGTTTTCTGCTTCTGACCAGTGGCCTCTCACCAGCGAAAGTGGGACTCTCTCCACTGCAAACCATGGCAGCCAAATTTTTTCAGCAGGATTTTTTTACTCTCTTTCTAGGGGAAATCCCGTCCCAAGGAATTTGCAGCGGGCCTTTCTAAAGACCATCTGTAGCATCCGACCCTCTTTTGGTCAGTGGAATTTTCCAAGTTACAACCACTGATTCTTTCTATTCTACTTCTGCCCCCTACACTTCCTCCTGTAGCCGAAATACTTCTATGTCTCATCAACCCAACATCACCTTTGGCTCCGTTGGAATCATGGAAGACTCTACCACTAAGCCTCCTCGTAATGGTGTGCTTGAGTCCACCAGAGGATCAATGTCGAACTCAATCCCTTTGCAGACTGGAGGAACAAAAAATCACATGAACTTCATAATCATCACACATAAACTTAACGGTTCTAATTTTCTCCAATGGTCTCAAGCCGTATCCTTGTTCGTCAAGGGAAGATGGAAATTTTTTTATCTCATAGATATGATTCGTGAACCCCCGATGCAGCGTGGGAATTGGAGAATTGCATGGTCATGTCGTGACTGATTAACTCCATGGAGAGATTGGTTGTTCATATATATTCTTCTTCTGTCAGTGCTCTAATGAATTGCAGTTCGGGATACCTACTCAGATGTAGGAAACTCCAACCAACTTTATGAGGTCCTAAGAAGATCCGCGAGGTGAAACAGGGTCCGACGACAATGACCCAATACTACAATGATTTGGTGGTCTTAGGGATGGAATGCGATCTCTACTATGACTATAAGTGAGACTCTCCAGCAAAGCTTTCCCTCTTTCAAAAAATTGTAGAAAATGATCGCATGTTCCAATTTTTGGTTGGCCTTAATAAAGACCTTGATGAAGACTAGGGTTGTATTCTTGGTTGGGATCCCCGACCTTCCAGTCTCGCTGCATTCACAGAGGTTCGACGCGATGAGAACTAGAGAATTGTCCTTTAGTCAAATCATCTGCCTTGGTCACTAATAGTATTGAAAACAAATCATATGCCTTGGTCACTAATAGTATTGAACACTCATCTACACAATCTCCAGCCGCAGGCTCCACTTGTGACTATTGTCACAAACCCAACCATACTCATGACAAGTGTTAGAAACTCCACGGTAAACCAAAATACAAACTTTCAGATAAATCCTCCTCTAATAAGGGACTCACTACAACATCTGAATCTGTTACGACACAACCAACTCCCACCTACAAAATCATCAGACTCTCTTGAAAATTAGATGGAGCAATTAATTAAACTGTTTGGATCCAAATAACTCACTTCTGACCCATCTACCTCTCACGTCCGTGAAGGTACCATTATTATGACGCTCACCATTTTTGCCGCTTCTAGTCCATAGATCACTAATTCAAATGTCACGAACCATATGATAGACATCTATGTTTCAACTTTAGGAGGAGTATTAGATCTATTAGTTTAATTACTGCTACATTTATTATTAGCTTTTATTTGCTTTCTCTTCTTTCAGTTTCCATATTTATGTATTTCCTAGTTAGTTTATTTCTGAATTTATGTCTTTCCTTTTACTTGGGCCTTGTAATATATATTTATAACCCTTTTCATATCAATGAAAGTATCATGCATTACTCCCAAAGTTTACATAAAGTTTCCGAAAAAGTAATGTGCTGAAAATCTTAAAATGGTATGTCTTGGAACTTTTTTGCTACAAATGGCAACAAAGCCAATATTTTTTCAGCTTTCTTATAAGTTTCTGTTACATGATTTACTTATAAGTTTCTAATAAGTTGGTAAATCATGTACTGGTGGTCGGAAATTGTTATTTGCATTGAAAATATATTTCTTTCTCATATAAACAATTAAAAATCATAAAACAGGGGCATTTGGGGCTGCATCTACATTTATAATAACCTTTTACAAGATTGGTTCAGTAATTTCTGAAGAATACATTCACAATCTAACAGTTCATTATAGTCGTTGAACTGAGATTCACTGTTGTAGCTAAATAAGAAAATTGAACAAAATTTAGTAAATATACATTATGGTGGATGTTGTTTTCTTATTCTATGTTGTTTCCCTTATACCGGATTTCAGTTTTCAACAGTTTCTGATTTTATTTATCAATCGATAAATCTTACTTTAAGCTCATTATTCTACACGATAGAGCAATGAAGATTAGGTGTCTACACAAGTCGAGTTTGAGCGAGCTCAATGTTTGGTCATATGCATCTCATTCAAAATTTACTTGTTTAAAATAGGCTCGTGTTCAAAATGGCTCATGCATAGCATAATTGTGTTTGGCTCCATTCAAATTCATATGTTCGTTTATGACTAGAATTTAGCTTAAATGATTTAAGATAATAATAAACTTTAATAATTGTAACATTCAACATGATAAATCAATGTAGAACGCTTATAATAAACATTAATAATTTAATTATTTAATTAATGTGAGCCAAACACGGTTAAACAAAAGTTTATTCTTGTTTAGCTTGTTTATAGATCAAGCTCAAAAAAGGTGTTCGTGTTAATTCGCTTGCTTAACAAATGAATTAAACACGAGCGAATTAGCTAATTGAACATAATTTATTCACGAATGACAAGCCTTTTTGACACCCTAGTAAATATATTGTAAAGCAAAAGAAAGAGAAATCATCAAGATTTGACCAGCTCCTAAAATGAAACAGCTAATTTAAGGTCGTCATTTTTTTAAAAAGAAAGCTCATTTACAAATGTTAAAAATTATCAAGTCACAGCACTATTCATCCTACACCATTTCAAATTCAAGAATTGTAAAAGAAGTGCAAATTAAGGAGCATGAACAGTCCAACTTTTAATCAAGAAAACTGTTTGATTGAAGCTATTAACCGAACAAAAAAATTCTTGAGGCANACTTGCTTAACAAATGAATTAAACACGAGCGAATTAGCTAGTTGAACATAATATAGTCACGAATGACAAGCCTTTTTGACACCCTAGTAAATATATTGTAAAGCAAAAGAAAGAGAAATCATCAAGATATGACCAGCTCCTAAAATGAAATAGCTAATTTAAGGTCGTCTTCTTTTTTAAAAAGAAAGCTCATTTACAAATGTTAAAAATTATCAAGTCACAACACTATTCATCCTACACCATTTCAAATTCAAGAATTGTAAAAGAAGTGCAAATTAAGGAGCACGAACAGTCCAACTTTTAATCAAGAAAACTGTTTGATTGAAGCTATTAACCGAACAAAAAAATTCTTGAGGCACTCACATGCAAAATTGGAAAATTTACTTGACAGTGGAGGGATTGATATAAAAAAAAAATGTATTATTTATACTTTGATGATTAAGAGGAAAAATTGATTTATCAGTGAAGGGAGCAATCACTAAAGAAAACATGTCCTATTAAAATTTTCCAAAATAACAGAACAGCTATAGATTAAAGTAAAAAGATTTCTCTCACCATGATTTCTCGCACTCCTGCGCTTTCGATCTGTAAGTAATTTACGAGGGTTGTAGCTCTGGCTAAACTCAAATATGCTAACCAAACTCTGTATCCAGCTTGCATTATCCCTCTCAGGAATGGAAGACCTTCTCTGTGCCTTCTTTCCCATATATCCTTATCTAGATTTAGCTTTGAGAAATTGACCTCAACCAGTGGAGATCCGTCAAAGAAAACAGGAAACTGAAAGAAAAAATAAGAGGAAAAATTCATATTGGATAAGCCTGACTCTTACAAGAACACAAATGGAATTGGTGTTACACATCAGCTTACTGAAGCTAAGGGATTTGTT
>JXCR01134688.1:20752-77159 GCA_002079205.1 Phalaenopsis hybrid cultivar
TATATATATATATATATATATATATATATATATATATATATATATATATATATATATATATATATATATATATATATATATATATATATATATATATATATATATATATATATATATATATATATTACAATAATGTAGATATGTTAATTGATTATAATGATTTATTTTATAAAGTTTGTTTTTTTTTAATTTATATGTAATTTTTTGGTGCATTGAAATTTACATGGTAGGAAAAAGTGAGATGACATGGAATTACACATACGCTTATGTTGAGTACCATAATTCTAATTGACAAAGATGATAACTTACATATGAGAATAAGTCAATAGGATTTCTTTTAATGTTGATTATATGTATGTAATGGGAGATATGTGGCTAGAATATGACATGATTTAAATGCCAAAGAGTTGAAGGTGATGACTCCTATGTAATATATCATTTGGTTGTTCTTATTGATATGGTAGAATATAATAATATTTGATTCACTTTGCTTGGTAAAAAAAAGAAATCACATAATATGTTATAATAGTTAAAACAATTCACTTTTATAGTAGATGTGTGATAATGAGTCTCTTTTATGACATGTGTAAATATATATTCAACGGTAACTTTCATCGTAATATTATGTTTTCGTGATATTATGTTGTGATATTATAGATGATAAAAGTAACACCTTTCATATAAATATTGGGCAAACTTTCATTAAATACTCAATCTAGTATGTTTTGTTGTGGTAGAATGGTGATATCACATCAAAAAATGATAATTACACACACTCACAATCTTCTATAATTGCATTACTCGATGCTAGCATACCACAGACGACCCTTGTATCTTTGCTCAAATGCCGCTTATATGATCACATATTTATAATGATTTTCCACAACACTAAATGCACTGTGTTGGCATTTTTGTTCTCACTGTACGTACTTGCATGGCACCAATGCATAAAGAGTGTTGATAGAGCCAAACCTCTTCTCTAATAGCCTTATAGCCATAAGATCTCTTTCTACATTCACTAGTACCTAGCTTTCAACTATTACAATTATTTAGGTTCATGAGAGTTTTCTAAATAGGTTTTTATATGTATTGATCTATTAAATACCTTTCAGTACAATAATTTATAAATATGACAGACCTAGATAACTTATTAATTATTATGTGAAATTTTTTTAATGTTGGATCCAAGGTCGTTTGTTGGCACACCACCAAGATAAAAGCACTTAGTACAAAAAGACCGAGTAGTGGACAATCCAGAATGCATAGAGAAATGAGATTAGACATATTATTTGTATTACTTTTTATCATTTTGTTATTTTTTTATATAGTATACATCTGTCTCTTTATTTATAAATGAGGGAATATACTGATCAATTTGATATAAGAAAATATTTTAATAATAAAAATATACAAACATGACTAATATATACTTAGAGATATCTTACGGTCCATGCAGAACTGTAATGCTCCTTATTGCTTGAATGATGTTGCAATGCACCCTGCAACTAAATGACATTGTAAAGTAACATGCAACCATGTTATCCATCGAACTAAGGTTTGGTGGGGTGCTGAGTTATCTTTTTTTTTTTTTTTTTTTTTTTTTTTTTTTTTTTTTTTTTTTTTTTTTTTTTTTTTTTTTTTTTTTTTTTTTTTTTTTTTTTTTTTTTTTTTTTTNATTAGATTAGTTGTTAAGCTAGGTGTCAAATGCACTCACTATCTTGTGATAGAGAAGAATTCCAATGTAGTTTAAGCAAGCTACGAGCTGACATGAATCTAGGGGTAAATTGATAGGCCATTGGAATTGTGTATTCAAGTTGAGTGAACTATCGACAAGCTGATGCTTAGGTAGGTTTAACCTGATTTGACCGTCAAACTAACTTTGTGGGTTGATGAGTTTAACTCAACAAGTCACGAATTGGCCCACAGACTGACTATGTGGGTTAATAAGTCTAGCTAAACATGCTAGATTTAGGGTGTAAGTTTACATATTCATATAGTACTTGCTATATATTAACTCAAATAAATTTTACTACAAATAGAACCCTCAATATTTCAATCTATTATCTTGACACATTTCATTATCACATTGTTTAGATTTTAATGTCCATTATTTAATATATGTATTAAATAAATAAATAAAAATCAAACATTAATATATTATAATTATTTTAAAACTTAAATCTTATAATATTCAATATCAATTGACGAACGATTCAACATGAGGGAAGTTTTTAATATTTTTTATTTTCAAATTTCAAGTGGTCTATATGCTATTTAACTAAATGTCAATGAGATTCAGTGTTAAATACATTGTTCATTTTTTAAATTTATTTGATAAATGACACTCGATTAGGGCTGTAAACGAGCCGAGCTTGAGCGAGCTTAGGCTTGGCTCGTTCGAAATAGCTCGTGTTCGAAATCGGCTCGAACAGTGTGTTCGTGTTCGGCTCGATAAATGACACTCGATATATAATCATGTCAATTATAAAAATAACTTTGTGTTGTCAATTTATTTGGAGATTCATCGAGGCATAGGAGAAATTGACTCATAAAACTTGACCAATCAAGAAGCGTTTTTTTTTTGGGTAATTAATATTTTTGGGATAAAATATTATTATTTACAAAATTAGCATATGTATGATTTTCTTAAACCAACGAACAGATGTATTTAAACGCGACTCAAACGTGCCATCGAGAATTTGATAAAAATAATAAAATATTTTTTTCTCTTACATTTACTTTTAAATAGTTTAATTCACATAAATAGTGAGCACGAGAACAATTAACAAGAATTAAATTTGAATTTGAAGGGGCAGTTTATTTAGTGCGGTGACATTTTGAAAACACATCTTACTTGTTCGGGTAAACTGTGTTTTGACAGCTTACGCGTTTTCAAAACGCTGAAAACAGCGTTTTCAAAATGCTAAAAAGAGCGTTTTCACAGGTGCGGTGGGAGTTTTCTGGCTGCGGTCTCACTTTTCCAAAAAATAAAAATTTGTAATAGTCATTGCACCTAGCTTATCAGCAAATTATTTTTAATCGGCTTATTAGCAGATCTACAGCTGCCCCAAACAGACCCTAAATCTTAATTTAACATGCACCCGAACTCCGCAAATAATTACAAACACAAGTCAATTTCAAATAAATAAAAATTCTAAACAGTCAAAACACAAACACAATAAACTCACTACAAAATTGCTTTTACTACAGTAATCTCGGCCAAAAAAATAAAAAACATAACAAAATTATCAATTTTTTGTTTGATTTATAGATAATTTTATTAAAAACGAATTTATTATTTTACTTTATTTTTTAGAATCGCTTATTTTAATTTCTTAATTAATAGTTTTTATAAAAAATAATGATTAAAAAAATAATAATTTGTGTTTTCAAATATATATCTCATGTAGTTTACATATCTAATACCAAAATTTCAATTTTTCATATATATGTCACCTTATTTATGCATTGAGAGACAAAAGAACGAGAATAGGGATGGTATGTACGTAAATGGCCCGCTACATTTTTTAATTTTCAACCAACAAATTAAAATGATTTAAATAATGGCAACGGAGATTGGCTGCGTTGGTTGGCGCCATCCCAGCCACTAGTCTCAGCAACAGACTCACCTAATCTGTCCTCATAACAAAATTATCAACGACTCATTAGTCAATTAATTAGACCACAGTTGACCAGCCATTGGTCCACGTCAGACTCTCTAATTATCATTATGTACGTGGTGGTTAATCTGGTGATTAATATATATTAATTTCACTTAATTAATCAGTAGGAGAGCTTGAATCCCTAATTATATATCCTCGGATTCTTCTAATCAGGGAATGATGANAATTATCATTATGTACGTGGTGGTTAATCTGGTGATTAAATTATATTAATTTCGCTTAATTAATCAGTAGGAGAGCTTGAATCCCTAATTATATATCCTCGGATTCTTCTAATCAGGGAATGATGATCAGATGAAAGAAGTTGAACGGCTCATGATTCCCTCAACATTTGGTGTAAGTTCTCAATATATAATTGGAAGATTTTACATGCATGCCACTCAATTACTATGTATTTACATATCTAATACCTAAACTTTGATTTTTTACATGAAAAGGTAAGAAGGATNCAAAAAGGATTGGGTGGTATAAATTAAGGTAAAAAAAGCAAACTTTAGGAGGTAGATATGTAAATACATAGGAATTGGGTGGTGTGCATTTACCCCTAGTATATATGAATAAGCTACAAGGCAATGTCAAGCGCAAGCATGTTTTGTTATAAATTAGGGTGAAATGATGGATTTAATTTGTATGTTATTTAGATGGTGGTTACAAAGGGGATGGTAGATGTCCTAATTATATCTTAGTTGGACATCAATGTTCATGGTGGCCCAATGATGATATCTCTCTCCAATAAGAGATGTTGCAAAGCCTAATCTCCCATCATTGATCCACAAGAAGTATAAAGTGGGATCCACAAATATTTTTTTATTAGAAGTCAAAGTGGCTCAACCCCAATGATGCTCAAAATATTATAATTTCATACTTACATATATATAAAAAAGAGCCAATTTGGTGTTTCCCACGGTTTTCTTTGTGATTATCTCAAGCTTTAAGAGTAATATTTATTGATTACCTAGTTTGTTAATGAACAAAAGTTGTTAATGAATTCTCGAGCTGTCCTTAACATATGATAAATTTGACAAGTCCATTCATCAGTTTATCACTCAATTCCTACTGGAGATGTTAGATAGTCTAAACATAAATTTGATCATAATTTAGGTGGTACTTATTTGGAATCTCCGAGTAGACACATTAGATGCACAGTCAACATGAAGCAACCGAACCGATGACATCAGCCAAGTAAATTGAATTTGTTAAGAAGCATTTCAATACGAGACACTAAAATCTTGTATGAATATCGAAAATATCGATGTGAACAATTGGGCATGCGATATGACAAGTAAGCCAACTTTCCCAATAAATCAAATAACCTCTTTAATGAGAACGATAAGAAGTCTTCTTCTTTGAAACATGATAAAGAAATGTAACAACTTATGATCTTTAAGCGAGAAGTAGCATTCACAATACATGTGATTTTTACTATTTTGTGTGTTATTCAAAAAAAATTATAGATGCAATTAGTAAGGATAAGTATCTCCATTGATCACCTCAAATACATATGTTGTCATTAATGACACATTTAAATATTTTATTTTTCATAAAGATCATAGTCAAAACATTAAATATTGTTATCAAATCCATAATCTTGTAGAGGAGTTAATATTAAAAATGTCTTAAGCATATTAAATTTTGTTCTAAAAGGGGAATATCTCCTCCAAACATTTAATAATTTAAGAATATGATTTGATAAAATAAACAAAATTTCACTCTTTATTTTGTTCTTTTCTTTGTTGGAGAAAATTTAATGATTGCACAACTCGAGTATAATTTATAAATTTAATTTCATGAAATGTACAAAAGTATACTTAACCCCTGCATAGGGCAACATCACCTTTTGCTAGCCTTAGGGAATATTAACCAATAAGAACTCTCATTCTATTAAAGAAAGTTCATTGCAAACCATTTGTATGATGCTAGGCTGATGCTAGGCTCAAAATATGCTTTAAGACAACCAAAACCTTTGGGTTGGTGGCTGTTGAGAGTGAGAAAGTTCATCACTAAAAGACAGTTGTTGAGGCATTAACATAAGCCACAACCATAGCAAGCTAAGGCATTAACTATAGTCATGACTTTGGTTGAAGTTATGATTGCAAGTAAAATAAAAAAAAAATGGCAGGGCAAGGGGCCATAAGTTATAATAGTTAGATGAAGTTATTCATTCCTATATTGGATGAATATTTCAGGAACTTTATCACATAAATAAGATAAATTTTTTTGTCTAAATAATCTTCCTCTAAAGATCAATCAACTTATAAAAACATAGTAAAAAAGAAGCTCACCATTTATCATACATCATCAAAGTACTTAAATGTCCTATCTAAGGATGAATGATGTATGATCAAAGATTAGGCCAAGAGCTTATAATGCGAGAATACCACTTTAAACTCAATATTAAATAAATAGCATATAGAAGGGGCGTGAGCCCACAGTTTAATGTTGAAAATCACTGCAACTATCCAGATAGATGACAAGTAGAGGATAGAGGGGGACAAATCCAAAGAAATGCATGGACTTGAAAATTGCGACAACTTTATAATGTGAGATTTAATTTTTTTTTTATGAGTAGACGCAATATTTAGATTTTTATAGTATTTTAACAAGGTACTTAATTGTTGGTTAGATTTAAATGCTTTTAGATATCTTAGGGTGGGGTGAAGGTTTTATAAATAATCATTAATGTGATACATTATGATATATAAATTGATTTTAGTACGATCATCTAGTTATTATGAATTTGAATTATTCGATGCTAATTTCCAAAAACTCTTGGCCAAATCTTCAACTGTTTTTATTTGTTTATTTATTTATTTATTTATTTATTTTGGGTGATAACACAACTTATTTCGGAGCTATGCCTGATGCACTAAGAGTTTAATTTATCATCAACTCTGGAATATAAACTTATGGATAAAGCCAATTATTGGTATTTATACTCAATTTTTTGACCATGTTATATTGGACTAGACTCAACATTATCCCTTGTCTTAACAGAAATTAAATTCATAGAAAAAGGAAGTAATTTTGCAAACAAATACATTATTAAATCTAACTACCAAAGTCTAATTTGAGGGATAAGATGATGAAATTGCACATGAATATTTTGGCATAATAGTATTAGGTCCAAATCAAGACGACTTTCATGTCCTACCAACCATTTAAAATTGCACCCTCACACATGATATTGTATTAAATTACAAATAACATTATTGTAAAATTAACAAACAATTTAAACAACAAAAACTAATCGATTTCGCATTTGGGCAGTAAAAACATATCCTTCAAGGCCATAGAGAGATATCGACATTTTTCCTATTAATTTATAACAATTAAAATTAGGAGAATTTAGATCAATTCCAAACAATTCTTGGATATTTATATTTCTAACACCTAAACAAACTTACTTATAATGCGACACTCGAAACTTTTACATCACATCAAAAATAACATCATTATTAACTTATTAAAAATGAAATATATGTTTACAAGATAAAAATATCATCAATTCAAATATCAAACTTTAGTGTCAGATAGATAAATACATAAAAAATGGGCAATATTTATGTAAATATCTTGAAAATTTATTGTTTTGAAAAATAACAGATGTAAATTTATGAAATTATGAGGATAAAGCTATCACATGATAGCATACTAAGTAAACATTTACTACATATCAGATATAGATTACTTTGCTCTATGATAAAAGAGTGATATTGACGAAAGAGAATCGATTCATTCTCTCTATCCTCTATATTATCTCTTATTTCTCATTATCTATTAACATACACCACACATTTTTTACTCCATCTAGACCCATCTTTTTAAAAAATTACGAGCATCTCCATCGAATTAAATGTTATGTGATAAAAGTAGAAGCTCTGCAATAATCTTTTCTGAATCTTAGATGAAGTGCATAACTAACTAGATGGACGGGAGGCCCGCCTTTCGCAGGACCACCGGAAGTGATCTTATCTGTAGGGTACACAAAAAGGCCTTTGAAGACATTAGCAGTACCGATTGTGTTTCCTATGCCCACACACATAATCAAAGCTATAGAAGAGACAATGATTCTAATGGCAGTCTCTACAGCGCACATGCGACACAAAAGCAATCACATGGGAGATGCCCAAACTTAATGAAGTCCCACACTACAAATAATTTTTCTGCATGTATTATTGAAACAACTTCATTGAATTATTTTGAATTTATTTGAAAACAACTGTACTATAAAAGTTAAAAAAAATCACCTTAAACCTCCAAAAGGGTGCTGTTAATTTTCTATATTTGGTACATGAACAAATCATATTGGGATAAGTTACAGGATTTAAAGGTTGATTTTTTCCTAATTTGTCAATTGAATGTTGCATAATTTAAAAATAAATGAAATAAAATAAGGAAAAAAAATCAATTTTTTACAACAAAAAAACATTTCAGCCTAGAGAGAGAGAGAGAGAAGAACGAACCTTTAAAGATGGAGTACAGTGGATCATTGTATGGTGTGCTGTAAATAGCAATTGTAACCGAATCACTGAAGTTTTGGTGTGAGGCAGATGGGTGTAATAAGATGCGCTGAGCCACACGAAATGTGAAACGATATGCAAATAATGGGTCTTCATGAAAATAATTTGGAACTTATTATAGTGCGTGCGGGCATTAATTAAAATCTTATTAGCTCACTAATAAGACACCACCAAAAGGTGCTTTCACTCGGCGCTCAATAAGCTGCAGATAAGCTCGGCAAAAATGCCTTTATGATTTTAGAATCCAGAAGCTGAATAAAGTACGAAATGTGAAAGATATAGGTTACGTTTCCCGAACGTTAAGCTGTTGCTATTTAACAAATTCATTTTAAGATTGGGAAATTTACGTACATACCACACAGTTATCATGAATTTACATATCTAAAACCTATATTTTGATATTAACATTTATAACATCTCGGTGTTATAACCCTATGCATAAAAAGTGCATTTGACTTTTTAAAAGTTAGTAAACAAAGATATTTTCAACATTATTTTACAGATTTGAATGATATGAATGTAAATATTAAAGTTAATGTGTTTGACATGTAAATACATAAGAATTATGAGGTATGTATGTAAATGCAACACTTAAGATCTAAGTGTGACAGTATTAAAATTGATGTTGACAGGAAGACTAAAATTACAACATCGAAGGTAGACTAATTCAAATATTAAAATAAAATTTATTGGAAGATGACACATCCAGAATCAGAGAGGAAGAGAGTGATAAGAGACTTAGCAAATATTTATAATGGTAATATGTACTGAAAAACAGAATTAATAGAGATTTAATACGCGGCTGTTTTATCGAAAAAACTGTTACCTTGATAAATTGGAAAATATGAAATACATTATTACCTTCATGAATCAGGATAAATCTCGTGAGGATATTGGATAGAAAGCGAAGAGGATGAATTTATGTTAGCCAATTTGGCCTCAAAGTATATTCGTGTAATTACTTTCTCTTCTTTTTCTTTTCCTCGCTTTAATAAGAATTCGCATGGTTTCTTCTCTAGCTTCCTTCTCCAATTGGCACTCCTTACCTGCCATTACAACAGAGTTAGGTGTTAATCATTAGGCCATAAATGGATCGGTTGTAAGGTCATGAAGAAAAAAATGGAACATGTGGTGATAGAAACTGATGAGAACTACAAGAAATTACTAGAGTGAAAATGGTGATACCAAAGAAGAATCGCCTATGATGAATAAACATTATTTGAAAAAAATGGATTATAAATACAAATATTTAGTGCGGTAAAGAAATATATTATATTTGTTATTTTTAGAATGATAATGAACTGATGGCACTTTGTGCTTCAAAATTGGTATGGAATAAAATGGTGATTAAGCTCAACAGTCTGGGAATAATAATAAAAAAAAAGTACAATCTTTTATAAAATGGAAAAACAGCTGAGCACATTGTGGGCTTCGAAAATTCAATGCCCCGGACTCTCCTCATTTTGAGAGGACTTTTGATATGGGGTCGAGGTTTTCTATAGGTGCAATGCCCTGTGGCTAATTACCCCTTCTGATAACAAGAGAGCGCTTTTAATTAAGGCTATTTATTAAGTGTTAAATATTCAATGTATAGTAGCAGTGGACTTATGATTATAGATTATAAAATTTATCGCCTAAAGCTTAAAACAGTGGCAGAGGAAATTGTGACAACCCGATCAAGATCTCATGCTTACACCATTCTGAGTCGTCGTGGTCTCTAATTTATTTAATCAGAGGAGATAGTCAATCCAACCTGACTGAAGGATTCTTATCAGCAAACATGGGTGAGTTGTCCAAGCGACCCTTATAAATCTGCGGTGGATATTTGCCTAAGAGGATAAATTTAAGTCTACATTAGCTAAAAAAAAATTTACACTAATCAATTGTATCCTTATGGACCACAACGCAAATGATAGCAGGTCGTTGGGGAGCATACGAGCTGCGGCTGTGATTAAAATATAGAGGTATAATTTGGCGGCAAACTACTCGGTCAGAGAGTTCTGGTCGTAATTGTTATTTTGTGGTGTCACTTGGCAGCAAAAACACCCGGATAAATAACTTAAGCCACCTCCTTACTGGCGTAGCTTGTTTTTAGTGTGAATATATGAGATTAGCTTTTTGAGAGCTAATGTCAATCAAAGTTTGTCACGCTCGACATACTGTTGATGAGGGTGGACGGATTTTGTTTGTAGCTTTTAAGCGGATGNCATGTATTATTGAAACAACTTCATTGAATAATTTTGGAATTTTATGCATGTTAACTAAATGTTCAATTTATTTGAAAACAACTGTACCATAAAAGTTTAGAAAAATCACCTTAAAACTCCATAAGGGTGGTGTTAATTTTCTATATTTGGTACATGAACAAATTATATTGGGATAATTTACAGGGTTTAAAGGCCTAACTTGTCAATTGAATATTGCATAATTTAAAAATAAATGAAAGGAAAAAAAAATCAATTTTTTACAACAAAAAAGCATTTCAGCCTAGAGAGAGAGAGAAGAACGAACCTTTAAAGATGGAGTACAGTGGATCATTGTATGGTGTGCTGTAAATAGGAATTGTAACCGAATCACTAAGTTTTGGTGTGAGGCAGATGGGTGTCAGCCACACGAAATGTGAAACGATATGCAAATAATGGGTCTTCATGAAAATAATTTGGAACTTATTATAGTGCGTGCGGGCATTAATTAAAATATTATTAGCCCACTAATAAGACACCACCAAAAGGTGCTTTTACTCGGCGCTCAATAAGCTGCAGACAAGCTCGGCAAAAATGCCTTTATGATGTTAGAATCCAGAAGCTGAAATAAGTACGAAATGTGAAAGTTATAGGTTACGTTTCCCGAACGTTAAGCTGTTGCTATTTAACAAATTCATTTTAAGATTGGGAAATTTACGTACATATACCACACAGTTATTATGAATTTATATATCTAAAGCCTAAATTTTGATATTAACATTTATAACATGTCGGTGTTATAACCCTATGCATAAAAAATGCATTTGACATTTTAAAAGTTAGTAAAAAATGATTTTTTCAACATTATTTTAAGGATTTGAATGATATGAATGTAGATATTAAAGTTAATGTGTTTGACATGTAAATACATAAGAATTATGAGGTAAGTATGTAAATGCAACACTTAAGATCTAAGTGTGACAGGATTAAAATTGATGTTGACAGGAAGACTAAAATTACAACATCCAAGGTAGACTAATTCAAGTATTGAAATAAAATTTATTGGAAGATGACACATCCAGAATCAGAGAGGAAGAGAGTGATAAGAGACTTAGCAAATATTTATAATGGTAATATGTACTGAAAAACAGAAATAATAGAGATTTAATACGCAAACAAATCATATATATGAATTAAGAAGTTTGATAGCATCTGAGAGGATTGAGTAACAGGCTGTTTTATCGAAAAAACTGTTACCTTGCTAAATTGGAAAATATGAAATACATTATTACCTTCATGAATCAGGATAAATCTCGTGAGGATATTGGATAGAANTTTTTTTAAGATATTTACATAAATATTGCCCATTTTTTATGTATTTATGTATCTTGGACTAAAGTTAGATATTTGAATTAATGATATTTCTATCTTGTAAACATATATTTCATTTTGAATAAGTTAATAATGATGTTATTTTTTATGCGATGTTAAAGTTTTGAGTGTCTTATTATAAGTATGTTTGTTTAGGTTTTAGATATATAAATATCTAAGAATTGTTTGGAATTGATCTAAATTCTCCTAATTTTAATTGTTATAAATTAATAGGAAAAATGTCGATATCTCTCTATGGCCTTGAAGGATATGTTTTTTTCTGCCAAAATGCAAAATCAATTAGTTTTTGTTGTTTAATTTGTTTGTTAATTTTACAATAATGTTATTTGTAATTTTATACAATATCATGTGTGAGGGTGCAATTTTAAATGGTTGGTAGGACATGAAAGTCTTCTTGATTTGGACCTAATACTATTATGTTAAAATATTCATGTGCAATTCAATCATCTTATCCCTCAAATTAGATTTTGGTAGTTAGATTTAATAATGTATTTGTTTGCAAAATTACTTCCTTTTTCTATGAATTTAATTTCTGTTAATACAAGGGATAATGTTGAGTCTAGCCCAATATAACATGGACAAAGAATTGAGTATAAATACCAATAATTGGCTTTATCCATAAGTTTAAATTCCAGAGTTGATGATAAATTAAACTCTTAGTGCATCACGCATGGCTCCCAAATAAGTTGTGTTGTCACCCAATAAATAAATAAACAAATAAAAACAGTTGAAGATTTGGCCAAGAGTTTTTGGAAATTAACAGCGAATAATTCAAATTCATGATAACTAGATGATCGTACTAAAATCAATTTATATATCATAATGTATCACATGAATGATTTTGCGTCTACTCATTAAAAAAAATAATAAATAAATCTCACATTGTAAAGTTGTCGCAATTTTCAAGTCCATGCATTTCTTTGTATTTGCCTCCTCTATCCTCTACTTGTCATCTATCTGGATAGTTGCGGTGATTTTCAACATTAAACTATGGGCTCACACCCCTTCTATATGTTATTTATTTAATATTGAGTTTAAAGTGGTATTCTCGCATTATAAGCTCTTGGCCTAATCTTTGATCATACATCATTCAACCTTAGATGGACATTTAAGTACTTTGATGATGTATGATAAATGATGAGCTTCTTTTTACTATGTTTTTCTAAGCTGGTTGATCTTTAGAAGGAAATTATTTAGATAAAAAAATTATCTTATTTACGTGATAAAGTTTTTGAAATATTCATCAAATATAGGGATGAATAGTGTCATATAACTATACCATTTGTTTTATTTTACTTGCAATCATAACTTCAAACCAAAGTGATGATTATAGTTAATGCCTTAGTGATCAAAACCTAGGTTATTATAAAAGGTAGGAGTTCGCTTGAGGTCATGGCCTAAGCGAATGTCTCATGTCCACTGCTTCAAGATTAAACAAAACTATTTGCTCAAATAATTGAACTAAATTAATTCCGCAAAAACCTAAACTTTGTTCTATATTAAGGAAGGCTTTTGCTATGGTTGTGGCTTATGTTAATGCCTCAACAACTATGTCTTTTAGTGATGAACTTTCTCACTCTCAACAGCCACCAACCCAAAGGTTTTGGTTGTCTTAAGCATATTTTGAGCCTGGCATCATACAAATGGTTTGCAATGAAATTTCTTTAATAGAATGAGAGTTCTTATTGGTTAGCATTCCCTAAGGCTAGCAAAGGGTGATGTTGCCCTATGTGGGGGTTAAGTATACTTTTGTACATTTCATGAAATTAAATTTATAAATTATACTCGAGTTGTGCAATCATTAAATTTTCTTCAATAAAGAAAAGAACAAAAAAAATCAAAATTTTATATTATTAAATGTTTGGAGGAGATATTCTCCTTTTAGAACAAATATTTAATTTGCTTAAGAAATTTTTAATATTGGTTTTTAATAACACTCTGAAATTATACTCACCCTTTGAATTATCTGGGTTAGGATTGATNTAATGCCCCGGACTCTCCTCATTTTGAGAGGACTTTTGATATGGGGTCGAGTTTTTCTATAGGCGCAATGCCCTGTGGCTAATTACCCTTTCTGATAACAAGAGAGCGCTTTTAATTAAGGCTAGTTATTAAGTGTTAAATATTCAATGTATAGTAACAGTGGACTTATGATTATAGATTATAAAATTTATCACGTAAAGCTTAAAACAGTGGCAGAGGAAATTGTGACAACCCAATCAAGATCTCACGCTTACACAATTTCGAGTCGTCGTGGTCTCTAATTTATGTAGTCAAAGAAGTAGTCGATCTAACCTGACTGAAGGATTCTTATCAGCAAACATGGGTGAGTTGTCCCAGCGACCCTTATAAATCTGCGGTGGATATTTGCCTAAGGGGATAAATTTAAGTCTGTATTAGCTAAGAAAAAAATTTACACTAATCAATTGTATCCTTATGGATCACAACGCGAATGATAGCAGGTCGTTGGGGAACATACGAGCTGCGGCTGTGATTAAAATATAGAGGTATAATTTGGCGGCAAACTACTCGGTCAGAGAGTTCTGGTCGCAACCGTTATTTTGTGGTGTCATTTAGCCGCAAAAACCCCCGGATAAATAACTTAAGCCATGTCCTTACAGGCGTAGCTTGTTTTTAGTGTGAACACAATGATATACTCGATATGAGATTACCTTTTTGAGAGCTAATGTCAATCAAAGTTTGTCACGCTCGACATACTGTTGATGAGAGTGGACGGATTTTGTTTGTAGCTTTTAAGAGGCTGAATTTTAACATAAATATTTTAATTTGTTTACTTTAAATTTATTTTAAAGGATTGATTTAATTTGAGTGTTTTGATTTATTATTTTGAGAACTTGATTTGGAAATTAATTAAAAAGTTGACCTCTCTGAAAGAAATTTTCATTCTACACGACCATCATCAAAAATTTGATTGCTTAATTTGAACCTTGTTGACTTTACATCTTATTTGTAAAGGATTGGACTTACGATTGACATATGATTGTATGCAAACTTTGTCAAATTTGCACTGCTTACTACGAATCGGGTTAATGATATATCATTTGTATTTATTCAAATTTTCTTTTGAACTTAATTTGAAAAATAAAGTTTGGCATCATCGGGGATTTAAGTAGCTTTGAACAATGTTGACTCTGTCTTGCTTATAGAGGNTCCCTACTTACTGCGAATCGGGTTAATGATATATCATTTGTATTTATTCAAATTTTCTTTAGAACTTAATTTTAAAAATAAAGTTTGGCATCATCGGGGATTTAAGTAGCTTTGAACAATGTTGACTCTGTCTTGCTTATAGAGGATCAGATTTATAACATAAATTATTTGAATTTATTCAAGTATTCTTTTGAATTTAATTTTAAAAATAAATCCCTCAAGTTAAAATCTTCATTCAACTTGGTCAACATCAAGAAATTTGAACATTTGAAAAATTTATATTTGAAGTTTATTNATTTTAAAAATAAATCCCTCAAATTAAAATCTTCATTCAACTTGGTCAACATCAAGAAATTTGAACATTTGAAAAATTTATATTTGAAGTTTATTCGAAATTTGTTAGTTTACTATTTGTTAAAATGTTAATTTTTTTTACTCCAATCCTTACAAAGAGAAGGATCAGACTTTGTGGTTTGGACTTGAAAAAATTATATTTATGATTTGGACATTTATTTCAAAATTATCAGATTTATTAACTCCAATACTTAAGAGAAGGATGATCAGATTAATCAGGAGGGATTTACAGTCATGTTCTAAAAACAAAGTGGTCGTAATGTTAAGCTGCACAAGATTCTCGGACCATTTTGAATTTAAACTAATCTATTTGGTGGAGCGCGTGCTGACGTGGATTTTTGTTCGCATGAGCGCCATCTCGCAGGATCGCACAAGGCGTGAATTGGAATCTCTTGATCCAGGCAAACAAGGGGACAATCGGCCCATCTGAAGCGTGGGAATGTCGCCAACCACTTCTTAGTTACCCTAATATTATACTTAGATGTTCCTTCGTGTTTTAGGTTAGTTTTGCGTATATTTCTGTTCAAGACAGCCCTCAGCATGTTTTTCCCTACAAGGGTTGTATCGAAGGCGAGAAAGTGCTTCGATTGCAACTCTTCCGAGGTGATAACCATCTCCCAAGGATCAATAGTGCTTCGGATGTTGTTCGATCCAGCAGAGAAATTTATCCTCTATTTCCCTTCTAGAGCAACCTTTCTTTCACCTCCCGCCTCACAGTATTTGCTGCTGCCATTGGAAAACAACCCTGTTATTGGTTTTTCTACAACCCACAATCCTGGACCACTATCTTCACAAGAAGCTTGATAAAGAGAAGAGGAGAAATACAAGAAGGCCACGGAGCTTTTCTATCTTTAATAAACTCAAAAAAGTCTTACATTACATTATCTGCACATTTAAATAGAACCTCGTGATGGAATACTTGTAATATAGCATATATGGCATAATGGTATATATAATATGCACTAATCCAAACATAAATGTCGCGGACAAGACTCAAAAAGCCTTAGCTTAAGAGACCTCCATCCAGCAACAATGATGAGCTGGAGACAGAGAGCATCGAAGGATGGAGGGACAGCTGAGCCGCAGGTATGCCACAGGATGACTGTTTATCCCCCCTCCAAACTGAGAATCAGAGGAAAAGAGCGTCAGTTTGGTGGTTAAGAGGTGATGGTGAGTCTTTAGTAAGGATTTGGTGAGAATATCGACAATTTGATCTACTGTCATGATATGTTGGAGAGTGATGTTGTTGAGTTTAAGGTGATCTGTTATGAAGTGATAGTCAACTTCTATATGCTTTGTGCGAACATGAAACACGGGATTGTGAGCAAAGAGATAAGCAGTTTTACTGTTACTGTAGATCGTTGTTGTGGGAGGGACTTTTCTAGTGAGATCCTGAAGTAACATTCTTGGCCAGAGAATTTCTATAGTGGTTGTAGCAATTGCAAGATATTTCGCCTCTGTGGATGATCTCCCTATAGTTGGTTGCTTCTTAAAGGATTCGGAATTTAAATTCAGGCTAAGAAAAATGCAAAAGCCGATGGCTGATTTTCGAACAGTGTTGTTGTTGGCCCAATCTACATCTGCATAGGCTTGAAATTGTAGAGGTCCAAATGATATGAGAAGACCATGTGAGGGAGTCCCGTTGAGATACCTTAGAAGTCGTTTGAGTTGATGATGAATGGGGGTGAGATTGTGCACATATTGACTCGGCAAGTTAACAGTAAATGTAAAGTCGGGTCAGGTGACAGTGATGTATTGAAGTGAGACTATGAGTTGATGATAATGTTGAAAATAAGACTATGTGAGGGAGTCCCGTTGAGATATCTTAGAAGTCGTTTGAGGAGTTGATGATCAATGGTGGTGAGATTGTGCACAGATTGACTCAGTAAGTTAAGAGTAAATGTAAAGTCGGGTCAGGTGGCAGTGATGTATTGAAGTGAGACTATGAGTTGATGATAATGTTGAGAATAAGACCATGTGAGGGAGTCCCGTTGAGAAATCTTAGAAGTCGTTTGAGGAGTTGATGATGAATGGTGGTGAGATTGTGCACAGATTGACTCGATAAGTTAAAAGTAAATGTAAAATCGGGTCAGGTGGCAGTGATGTATTGAAGTGAGACTATGAGTTGATGATAATGTTGAGAATCTTGCAAAGTTTTTGAGTTTGTGCTGTGCTTGAGTGAATATGTAGGTAGAGGTGTAAGAACAGGTTTGGAATCGACCATTCCGCACTTGTGAGAAGATCAGTGAGATATACGTGCTGAAGTAATAAGCAGCCGATTTTGATTTTTTCTATTTGTTAGCCTAAAAAATGTGAAAGTTGGCCTAGTTGTTTTAGACTAAATTGGTTGTATAGGGTGTGAATGAGAGATGTATGGTAATGGGTGAGTTTTTTGTTATAAGTTTATCAACAACATATACAAGTTGTTGAGAAATTAGGGCGAAGAAAAATAGGAATCGACACAAATCCAGAAGAATACAAATTGATTTAATGAGGTTCGGCAAAGATGCCTACGTCGTCGGGAGCAGAGCGACAACTTTTCCTTCAATTTAGAAAAGAATACAGAATAATGGGACCTAGGGTTACAAACATATATATAACCCTGGAGTACAATATGTAATTACAAAATTACCCTTGTACCGTACCTCGTGGCGTTGCCCCGGCACCCCCAACCCACATAACGAAACTCCCCCGATTGGACAGATTCTTCCGCTCCGCTCCACTAGCTCGCTCTGTTCCGCTCCAGCATGTCCCTCATATGGTATATGAGTCATACCTAACAAATCTGCACATTAGCGAATATCCAACTCATATGAGTCATACCTAACAAATCTGCACATTAGCGAATATCCAACTCCTTAAGAGAAATACATCATGAAGTTTCTTACACGCTGAAGTGGGTTGGGCTGTCATGCTGTCTAGCAACCGCAAACATTCAAAAAGTCCAAGCAATGCAAGAACTTGTAGAAAGCAACTCACTTGGTCAACATATCAGCTGCNAGCCTATGATGAATAAACATTATTTGAAAAAAATTGAATATAAATACAAATATTTAGTGCGGTAAAGAAATATATTATATTTGTTAACTTTAGAATGATAATGAACTGATGGCACTTTGTGCTTCAAAATTGGTATGGAATAAAATGGTGATTAAGCTCAACAGTCTGGGAATAATAATTAAAAAAAAGTACAATCTTTTATAAAATGGAAAAACAGCTTAGCACATTGTGGGCTTCGAAAATTTAATGCCCCGCACTCGTCATTTTGAGAGGATTTTTGATATGGGGTCGAGGTTTTCTATAGGCGCAATGTCCTGTGGCTAATTACCCCTTTTGATAACAAGAGAGCGCTTTTAATTATGGCTAGTTATTAAGTGTTAAATATTCAATGTATAGTAGCAGTGGACTTATGATTATAGATTATAAAATTTATCACCTAAAGCTTAAAACAGTGGCAGAGGAAATTGTGACAACCCGATCAAGATCTTATGCTTACACAATTCTGAGTCGTCTTGGTCTCTAATTTACGTAGTCAGAGGAGATAGTCGATCCAACCTGACTGAAGGATTCTTATCAGCAAACATGGGTGAGTTGTCCAAGCGAGCCTTATAAATCTGCGGTGGATATTTGCCTAAGGGGATAAATTTAAGTCTACATTAGCTAAAAAAAAATTACACTAATCAATTGTATCCTTATGGATCACAACGCGAATGATAGCAGGTCGTTGGGTAACATACGAGCTGCGGCTGTGATTCAAATATAGAGATATAATTTGGCGGTAAACTACTCGGTTAGAGAGTTCTGCTCGTAACCGTTATTTTGTGGTGTCATTTGGCCGCAAAAACTCCCGGATAAATAACTTAAGCCATGTCCTTACTGGCGTAGCTTGTTTTTAGTGTGAATACAATGATATACTCGATATGAGATTAGCTTTTTGAGAGCTAATGTCTATCAAAGTTTGTCACGCTCGACATACTGTTGATGAGGGTGGACGGATTTTGTTTGTAGCTTTTAAGAGGCTGAATTTTAAAATAAATATTTTAATTTGTTTACTTTAAATTTCTTTTAAAGGATTGATTTAATTTGAGTGTTTTGATTTATTATTTTGAGAACTTGATTTGGAAATTAATTAAAAAGTTGACCTCTCCGAAAGAGATTTTCATCCTACACGACCATCATCAAAGATTTGATTGCTTAATTTGAACCTTGTTGACTTTACATCTTATTTGTAAAGGANAGAAATTAATTAAAAAGTTGACCTCTCCGAAAGAGATTTTCATTCTACACGACCATCATCAAAGATTTGATTGCTTAATTTGAACCTTGTTGACTTTACATCTTATTTGTAAAGGATTGGACTTACGATTGACATATGACTGTATGCAAACTTTGTCAAATTTGCCCTGCTTACTGCGAATCATTTGTATTTATTCAAATTTTCTTTTGAACTTAATTTTAAAAATAAAGTTTGGCATCATCGGGGATTTAAGTAGCTTTGAACAATGTTGACTCTGTCTTGCTTATAGAGGATCAGATTTATAACATAAATTATTTGAATTTATTCAAGTATTCTTTCGAATTAAATTTTAAAAATAAATCCCTCAAGTTAAAATCTTCATTCAACTTGGTTATCATCAAGAAATTTGAACATTTGAAAAATTTATACTTAAATTTATTCGAAATTTGTTATTTTACTATTTGTTAAAATGTTAATTTTTTCGACTCCAATCCTTACAAAGAGAAGGATCAGACTATGTGGTTTGGACTTGAAAAATTTATATTTATGATTTGGACATTTATTTCAAAATTATTAGACTTATTAACTCCAATACTTAAGAGAAGGATGATCAGATTAATCAGGTGGGATTTACAGTCATGTTCTATAAACAAAGTGGTCGTAACGTTAAGTTGCACAAGATTCTCGGACCATTTTGAATTTAAACTAATCTATTTGGTAGAGCGCATGCTGACGTGGATTTATTTTCGCATGAGCGCCATCTCACAGGATTGCACAAGGCGTGAATTGGAATCTCTCAATCCAGGCAAACAAGGGGACAATCGGCCCATCTAAAGCGTGGGAATGTCGCCCACTCGATGGGTAACCGCTCCTTAGTTACCCTAGTATTATATATGATGTTCCTTCGTGTTTTAGGTTAGTTTTGTGTATATTTCTGCTCAAGACAGCCCTCAACATGTTTTTCCCTACAAGGGCTGTATTGAAGGCGAGAAAATGCTTTGATTGCAACTCTTCCGAGGTGATAACCGTCTCCCAAGGATCAAATAGTGCTTCGGATGTAGTTCGTCCAGCAGATAAATTTATCCTCGATTTCCCTTCTCGAGCAACCTTTCTTTCACCTCGCCCTCACCGTATTTGCTGCTGCCATTGGAAAACAACCCTGTTATTGGTTTTTCTACAACCCACAATCCCGGACCACCATCTTCACAAGAAGCTTAATAAAGAGAAGAGGAGAAATACAAGAAGGCCACGGAGCTTTTCTATCTTTAATAAACTCAAAAAAGTTTTACATTACATTATCTGCACATTTAAATAGACCCTCCTGATGGAATGCTTGTAATATAGCATACATGGCATCATGGTACATATAATATGCACTAATCCAAACATAAATGTCGCGGACAAGACTCAAAAAGTCTTAGCTTGAGAGACCTCCATCCAGCAACAATGATGAGCTGGAGACAGAGAGCATCGAAGGATGGAGGAACAGCTGAGCCGCAGGTATGCCACAGGATGACTGTTTATCCCCCCTCCAAACTGAGAATCAGAGGAAAGGAGCATCAGTTGGTGGTTAAGAGGTGATGGTGAGTCTTTGGTAAGGATTTGGTGAGAATATCGACAATTTGATCTACTGTCATGATATGTTGGAGAGTGATGTTGTTGAGTTTAAGGTGATCTGTTATGAAGTGATAGTCAACTTCTATATGCTTTGTGCGAACATGAAACACGGGATTGTGAGCAAAGAGATAGCAGTTTTACTGTTACTTTAGATCGTTGTTGTAGTAGGGACTTTTCTAGTGAGATCCTGAAGTAACATTCCTGGCCAGAGAATTTCTATAGTTGTTGTAGCAATTGCAAGATATTTCGCCTCTGTGGATGATCTCCCCATAGTTGGTTGCTTCTTAGCGGATTGGGAAATTAAATTCAGCTAAGAAAAATGCAAAAGCCGATGGCTGATTCTCGAACAGTGTTGTTGTTGGCCCAATCTACATCTGCATAGGCTTGAAATTGTAGAGGTCCAAATGATATGAGAAGACCATGTGAGGGAGTCCCCGTTGAGATACCTTAGAAGTCGTTTGAGGAGTTGATGATGAATGGGGGTGAGATTGTGCACATATTGACTCGGTAAGTTAACAGTAAATGTAAAGTCGGGTCACGTGACAGTGATGTATTGAAGTGAGACTATGAGTTGATGATAATGTTGAGAATAAGACCATGTGAGGGAGTCCCGTTGAGAAATCTTAGAAGTCGTTTGAGGAGTTGATGATGAATGGTGGTGAGATTGTGCACAGATTGACTCGATAAGTTAACAGTAAATGTAAAGTCGGGTCAGGTGGCAGTGATATATTGAAGTGAGACTATGAGTTGATGATAATGTTGAGAATCTTGCAAAGTTTTTGAGTTTGTGCTGTGCTTGAGTGAATATGTAGACAGAGGTGTAAGAACAGGTTTGGAATCGACCATTCCTCACTCGTGAGAAGATCAGTGAGATATGCGTGCTGAAGTAATAAGCAGCCGGATTTGATTTTTTCTATTCGTTAGCCTAAACAATGTGAAAGTTGGCCTAGTTGTTTTAGACTTGTATAGGGTGTGAATGAGAGATGTATGGTAGTGGGCGAGTTTTCTGTTATAAGTTTATCATCAACATATACAAGTTGTTGAGAACTTAGGGCGAAGAAAAACAGAAATCGACACAAATCTAGAAGAATACAAATAGATTTAACGAGGTTCGGCAAAGATGCCTACGTCCTCGGGAGCAGAGCGACAACTTTTCCTTCAATTCAGAAAAGAATACAGAATAATGGGACCTAGGGTTACAAACATATATATAACCCTGAAGTACAATACGTAATTACAGAATTACTCTTGTACCGTACCGCGGGGCGTTGCCCCTGCACCCCCAACCCACATAACGAAACTCCCCCGATTGGACAGATTCTTCCGCTCCGCTCCACTAGCTCGCTCCGTTCCGCTCCAGCATCTGTCCCTAAGATGGTATATGAGTCATACTTAACAAATCTTCACATTTGCGAATATCCAACCCCTTAAAAGAAATACATGATGAAGTTTCTTACTCGCTGAAGTGGGTTGGGCTGTCATGCTGTCTAGCAACTGCAAACATTCAAAAAGTCCAAGCAATGCAAGAACTTGTTGATAGCAACTGACTTGGTCAACATATCAGCTGCATTTTCATCAGTATGAACCTTTTTGCAACAAAATATCACCAGAAGCAATCAATTCTCTAATCTTGTGATATTCGACATCAATGTGCTTTGTTCTCGCATTATACACCTGGTTCTTTGGTCAGATAAATGACACTCACATCAAGCCGTGATAAATATGTGATTATTTGATTGAAGCCATTAACACGCTGAGCCAGATCAAAACCTTCTTGCATCTCCAGCCCATACAGCTTTTGCTTAAGATATAGTTTATTCGTCAGAAATTTGGACATAAACTGAATTTCTAATTTCTTCCATATCTCTTTTGGAGATTTTAGATCCATTACTGATATATAACCTCATATGTCAGACATAAGTGTATGATTGCACATAAGTGTATGATTGCTACCGCTCGTCGTTGCAATTCTTCAAGATCTTCATATTCAATGGCATTTGGTTTCGTTGCCCGCAAAGTCTTCAAGATTCCCTGTTGTGTCAATAAATCTTTCACTATTGTTTGTCACAAACCGAAGTTACCAGTTTCATCAAACTTCACCACCTCGAGTTTCGCACCAAAAGATTGTCATCTTTTTTGCAGAATTCCTTCTCGAATCCTTTGTCGAACTGCTTCTCCTTTGCGTCGGAGAACAGCACAGCCCTGCTAGAGCGAATCTTCGCCTGGTCGCGACCTCTGCGGAACTGCCGCGTGAATCTGAGAAACTGCGTCATGAACCCTCTTGCCTAGTCGCAGATCTCCTTCCCTGAACCTTGTGTCGCCGAACTCGTAAACCCTCTGCGTCGTTGCCTTCTTGCGTGGTTGCGCGAACTCCACTGGTCTTCCTATGTCGAACCGCCAAAATCTTGCCGACCGAAGCCCTAGCCGAATTCTCGCCAAATCACTGAATCCTCTTCTCTGTGCTGATCTCCTCCATGTTCTTCCTGCGCCAAAAATTCTGTTTTTGCCCTAGAACCTCGCTGTACCACTTGTTGAGAAATTAGAGCGAAGAAAAACAGAAATCGAAACAAATCCAGAAGAACACAAAGAGATTTAACAAGGTTTGACAAAGATGTCTACGTCCTCGGGAGCAGAACGGCGGCTTTTCCTTCAATTCTAGAAAAAGAATACAGAATAATGAGACATAGGGTTGCAAACATATATATAACCCCGGAGTACAATATGTAATTACAGAATTACCCCAGTATCTTACCGTGAGGTGTTGCCCCCGCACCCCCAACCCACGTAACAAAACTCCCCCGATTATACAGATTCTTCTGCTCTGCTCCACTGGCTCGCTCTGTTCTGCTCCAGCATTTGTCCCTCATANAGGCCCTGCTCGTGCGAATCTTCGCCTGGCTGCGACCTCCGCGGAACTGCCGCGTGAATCTGAGAAACTGCGTCACGAACCCTCTTGCATAGTCGCGAATCTCCTTCGCTGAACCTTGTGTCGCCGAACTCGTAAACCCTCTGCGTCGCTACCTTCTTGTCTGGTCGCGCGAACTCCACTGGTCTTCCTGTGCCGAACCGCCAAAATCTTGACGACCGAAGCCCTAGCCGAATTCTCGTCAAAACACTAAATCCTCTTCTCTGTGCTGATCTCCTCCACGTTCTTCCTGCGCCAAAAATTTAGTTTTGCCCTAAAACCTAGCTCTGATACTACTTGTTATTGAGAAATTAGAGCGAAAAAAATATAGAAATAAAAATAAATCCAAAAGAACACGAAGAGATTTAACGAGGTTCGTCAAATATGTCTGTCCTCGGGAGCAGAGCGGCGGCTTTTACTTTAATTCAAGAAAAAGAATACAGAATAATGAGACATAGGGTTGCAAACATATATATAACCCGGGAGTACAATATGTAATTACAGAATTACCCCAGCACCTTACCGTGAGGTGTTGCCCCTGCACCCCAACCCACTTAACAAAACTCTCCCGATTAGACAGATTTTTCTGCTCTGCTCCACTGCTCGCTCCGTTCCGCTTCAGCATCTGTCCCTCATATGGTATATGAGTCATACCTACCACAAGTAGATAAATTATGGTATCATTGTGATGACAAGTAATGACGGGTCAACAGTGCTAAGTTGAGATTTTTTGAGTAATTCAAGGAAGTAGAGTACCATTCCGAGGAGCCTGTGAGACCATAAATGACTTTGTGGAGGGTGTTGGTTGTTGATGAAACCTGGAGGTTGAGACATGTAAACAATCTGATCTAACTTTCCATGTAAAAACATATTTGAAATGTCAAGTTGCTCATTTCCCCTCCTCTTACCTTTCCAACCTTCCTTACCTTACAACCGCCCCAACCTGCTGTTGCCCTTCCCAAACTCACTCATAGCCACCTAACCTCTTATCCAGCTTCCAGACAACCCTAAAACCCCTCCACCCCTTGTTGCAGCCAACCTTCCCACCTCCCTTTCAGCTTCCCCGTTGTTGCCCAATCGCAGGTCATCTTTCCTCTAGTTGCGCTCGACCACCTAACCACCCATACCTCTCAATTTTCCCCTCCTTAAACTACAGCCACAACCTTCAAACCTTGCCCTAGTGAGATATTTGTGATTGTCATTGTTTTTCCTATTTCAGTTAATTGTTTATGAGTGCCTANAATTTTTTGAGTAATTCAAGGAAGTAGAGTACCACTCCGAGGAGCCTGTTTGAGACCATAAATGACTTTGTGGAGGGTGTTGGTTGTTGATGAAACCTGGAGGTTGAGACATGTAAACAATCTGATCTAACTTTCCATGTAAAAACATATTTGAAATGTCAAGTTCCTCCCTTCCCAAACTCACTCACAGCCACCTAACCTCTTATCCAGCTTCCAGACAACCCTACAACCCCTCCACCCCTTGTTGCAGCCAACCTTACCACCTCCCTTTCAGCTTCTCCATTGTTGCCCAACCGCAGGTCATCTTTCCTCTAGTTGCGCTCGACCATCTAACCACCCATACCTCTCAATTTTCCCCTCCTTAAACTACAACCACCACCTTCGAACCTTGCCCTAGTGGAATATTTGTGATTATTATTGTTTTTCCTATTTCACTTAATTGTTTATGACTGCCTATTTAAATTTCAGCAATGATATCATTCTTCCGTTGTGATTTGGGTTAACTTTGTCATCACATTCAAATGATTAATTTCATATATTTGGCTATTTTACACAACATTGCATGTTTTAAAATAATTTATATGAATTTAAAGTATGAGGTGAATCAAAATTGATTTAAAGATAAAATATATAAGACTTGAAGTTATATGAATTTACCTTATTTAAATGAATATGTTGATGTATGCATAAGTTCACTTTCAATCTTTCCCACTTAGAAAAATTTCGTCCTCAAAATTTATAAACCTCAAGTCATTTCTCCTTAAGCAAGTCGAAATGATCTATACATAAATTTCAATCGGACACCGTTTACTTTTTCTATAATTTCAGGTGTATCATTATGCCTAAATATATATAAATATTAATTCGAGTTAACTTAAATATTTAATTTTTATTATTACTAAATTTTTTTATAATTACCATATTGCTTCTTTCATCAAGATTTCATTAATTAATTTTAAACATTGACTTTGATGCCACTTTTATCACGACCCGGGACTTGAAATTAATCGAGGTAGGTAAGGACGATCAGATGGTGAGAATTAAGTTTTTAATATTTAACAAATGAAAGTCACTAAACAAATTAAATTAAAGCAGTATTATTACACCCTTACTAGTTGTTTTCGTCTTTTATAAATATTTTTCATTCTGTGGTGTGATATTATTTCTGTTAGAATATTCTTCCCGTATTATTTCGCGTTATTCAGATATTATTGTGGTAGTATTGATGTGTTATTATAATACCGAAAAGATTCTCATAACAAAATAATACATGAATATCACCAAAATAACACCTGAATAATGCAGAATAATATGGGAGGAATATTCATCTATGCTAAAACAATCTTTTTTTTATTTTTCTGTCACCTCCACGTGGCGTGATTTCATTGGACTCTCGAAATATCTTTACGTCTGAGTCCGGACATAATATTTGTTCCAACACGAGGGAAAGCTCAGGCTTAGGCTCCCTCCAACACGAGCTTCCTCTGCTACTGCGGTTGACGTCACCTTCATCACTTGCTTGACAACGCACGAGAGTTCCCTTATAGATGTCGCAACATTGACTCCTTCAATCATGTCTCGACACCACGCCGTGTCTTCCTTCGCTGCTTGACACTGACTTCGAGAGCTCCCGCATCTCCTCTGCTTGGCGACGACCACTTCCACGCCAGACCTTGGCATCTCTTCTCTCGACTCTACACGTAAACTGTAAATCTCTTCTCCTCTCCTCCTTTGGTTTCCCGTTCCCTCGCTTCCTCATCTCTTTTGCTCAGCTCTTTGTTTCCTCTCCCTCCCTCTGAGTCTTCGATCCCCTCCCCGACTAGTAGAAGCGAGACCTTACCTGGTAGACCCAGTAGAGGAGCCTAAGATAGTTCTAAAAGCCAGCTAAAAGACAAATTATATTTGCAGCATTGCATCCATCTTGTCCAGAAAGATCAACCATCATCACCCAAATAGGATCCTGGACTACATTGTTTGAGAAATTCAGCACCCAAAAGCTAACCACAAAGATAATAGCTGCTTTCCATCAAGGATAGACAAAGTGCTGCAGTTTTCCTTTGTATCACCAAGAGCAGATCTAATGCCTGATGAATCACAAGGACACAACAATATATAAGAAGTCATCCAGATAAAATAAATGGCCTCCTACCAAATTTTGAACGGCATTTATTACTCCACTAACCAAGTGAAGGTCCAACAACAAATCTTGCCATCAAATGACAGAGCCACATGATGGAAGCCAATGCAGGTGGAAGCCCTAGAGCCCGAATAGTGAACTCAGATTCATATTGCCTAATTGATCGATCTCTCTGCACTAGTCTAATAAATTTATCATGTTTCTATCTCTTGGCTGACAGAGATATAAACTAATCTCTAAAGTTTGCCACAAACTCCTAGTGCATCAAGTGGCTGGTTTTATGTCCAAACTTCTTCTGCATCTATCCTTATCACTATCTCTTAGCTTATCCCTCAAAGGCAAAAGTGATAGTGCAACTTCTCTCTGGTGAACAAGACAACTCATCTAAAATCTTTTAAACTCTCAACAGTCAGTTCTTAGCATCCAATGTAATTTCTCCAAAAAAGAGAAGTGTCATCATATCTTGGAATAGTTATAAATACTTGTCCATCTAGCCTCTCATATTAGAATTGGTTTGAGTCTAAGAATTCCTCGCCATCTGACTCACTACAATCATCATTTTAGGAAAAAAATTGTACTCACTGGGATATTCAAAGGTATATCAGATTCAACATTATCATCGTTGCTCTTTTCCTCGTCATCTATAATTCAGAAATAACCATAATAATTATATTAGACTTGATTAAACTTTTAATTAATTATTATTATTATTCCTTAATTTAATCATTGTAATGATTCTTTCATTAAGATTCATGTTATTTAATTTAAACATTGCTCTGATACACTTTGTCATGACTCGACTAGAAGCTTGAAATTAACCAAGACGATAACGGGCGGCTGGATAGTGAAATTAAATATTATGTTATTCAATTTCTATCACAAATAGTATAATATTCAAATATTCATGAAAGAGCCAATAAAAAAAATAATTTAATCAACAAGTTGAAGTTTTATCACTCCAATTATTGTTCTCACCTACTATATAGATTAAATTTTCTTCTATTCAACTTATTCAAAAGCTTAAAAATTAAAAAAATATTAAAATAACATAATAAGTTATTTAAAGATAATCCGGGAGCAATCACACTTCTAAACTACAATAGCCCAATAAAAAAAAATAATATGCATGCTAGCCTTTCATATTTCATTATAAAAGATCTTATAATAGCCTAATGTATGTGTTCATGACAATTAATTAACAGAAAAAATTTATATTTTGATAAGCATTAACTTTTTCAAGATTTAATCATGTAATTTGTTTTTTATTTCATACATTTAACTTTTACATTAATCTTAGGAGCACCGTCAAAACATAACCACACAACCCTTATCGATTATATTCTGTCAGCACGGTAGTTTGTAATATAATGTACACGAATGTCTGAGGTGGAAATGTGCATACTCGCCTCTGCAGATATTCTCTTGTTGGCATAATGGTTAACGACTTAACAATCACAATTATCTGGGAAGTTAGGATAACATCTATGCACGCTGATACACTGGTGTCCCTATATGTACCATAAAAGGGTGGAACTCTTCCTCTTGATATGCACATACAAGCATTCATAAATACAAAACTTCATTCTTTATATAATACATTCTTATCATATATCTTATGAGAAAACTTATGTTTATCTACGAATAAAATGCACATCTACAAAATCTATGAGTTGCGAAATAATCTGATCTATGCACATATACTAAAATCGTAAAGGTAAAGTAATTATGTGACATATATATCTGGTCATGCAATAAACTAACAAATACATCTCTAATAGAACATAAGAATCATGCAATAATATGATAGCTTTCTAAAATAAACTATTAAAACAACAGTATTTAACATACATACTTCATAATTAACAATATAAATAATCATATATGATTTAATTTCATTAATATACTACATAACAATAAAAAATTATAAGTAGGAATATATTTAAAAACATGAAATATTATTGTAACTTAAAAGCATAATTACTACCTCAATCCTTTTACCGTTTTACTCCTATCGATCTTCCAATTTAATAATTTGAACTTGCCAAAATCTGATATCATTCAATAAAACATATTATTCACATTTTCTAATTTCAATTAATATGAATTTAACAATTTAAAATATCAATTGCTTGCCATCTTAATGCCTGCCATTAATTCATAAAGTTAAAAATAAGACAACTAAAAAATTATATAATAATTATAATAAAACATAACTCAAAGCTTACCTCGCATGAGAGTCGCAACCTCCCTTCTCTTCCTCCTTTGCACAAGCGGCGCCCTCTTTGTTGCAACACCCACACCAGAGCTGCTCGGGTCGGTTCTCCGCTTCAAGGCTCAATCAGTTCTCCTTCACGCACGAAGCTACTCACATCCTCCCTTTGCACAACTAGGCATGAAGTTGAATCTCAGGTAAAAGAAACATGCAACTTTTCTCCTTCTTCATCTCTTGTGTGGTAGGGTTTCAATCNGCTCGGGCCGGTTCTCCGCTTCAAGGCTCAATCAGTTCTCCTTCACGCACGAAGCTACTCGCATCCTCCCTTCGCACGACTAGGCATAAAGTTGAATCTCAGGTAAAAGAAACATGCAACTTTTCTCCTTCTTCATCTCTTGTGTGGTAGGGTTTCAATCGTCACAAATACGATTATTTCTGCACTTGATAGTGACTCACACGAGACACTCATCTTCCCCTCTTGCTCACAATGGCCTCGTTGCGCTGGATTTCTTCACTGTTTTGACCTGCACACTATTTGTCTCCTCACTCTCTCTCGTTCTCTCTGTTGACTCTCATCTCAAATGAGACCTAGGCTCCTAAAAAAGAAACCAACTAACAATTATGTTCGAATCAACATTAACTAAAGTTTTATTTTANCCATAATCCCTGCCATTAATTCATAAAGTTAAAAATAAGACAGAACTGAAAAAATTATATAGTAATAATAATAAAACATAACTCAAAGCTTACCTCGCATGAGAGTCGCAACCTCCCTTCTCTTCCTCCTTTGCACAAGCGGCGTCCTCTTTGTTGCAACACCCACACCAGAGCCACTCAGGCCGGTTCTCCGCTTCAAGGCTCAATCGGTTCTCCTTCACGCACGAAGCTACTCACATCCTCCCTTCGCACGACTAGGCATGAAGTTGAATCTCAGGTAAAAGAAACATGCGACTCTTCTCCTTTTTCATCTCTTGTGTGGTAGGGTTTCAATCGTCACAAATACGATTATTTCTGTACTTGATAGTAACTCACACGAGACACTCATCTTCCCCTCTTGCTCACAATGGCCTCATCGCGTCGGATTTCTTCAGTGTTTTGACCTGCACACTATTTTTCTCCTCACTCTCTCTTGTTCTCTCTGTTGACTCTCATCTCAAATTAGACCTAGGCTCCTAAAAAAGAAACCAACTAACAATTATGTTCGAATCAACATTAACTAAAGTTTTATTTTATCTTTTCATTATTATTTTTTCAGTTATTATTATTATTATTATTAATTGATTATTATAATCTTCCATCCTTATAATACCTTATTCTCGAAATTCATAAGCTTCACAAAAAACTAATCATTATATTAGATTAAACATGATCTCTCCAAAGATCTTCAAGAAAATCTAACTTTTGGGGACAGATAACAAAAATAAATATGATAAATCCAACATCTAAGATAAGATAATTTAACTGAACAATCCTTATACATCTAAAGCATAAAGACGTTACTAAAACAACATTACATCTAAAATAATGCAACATAACTAACACAACACTCAACTTCTGAAATAAAAGTACATAAAGATACTCAATACCAAACAAACAACATGAAACCTAAATGACAAAACACTCGGTCAAACTCTATGTATTAGCATCAGTGGCAACATGTTCTTCAAGTTCATGGTGAGTTAACGGATAGACTCTTGATCGAGTGTTCTGCCTTGATTGCTCCTTACGAGTGATAGTACCAGCTTTTGTCATCCTCCACTTACCACATATAAAAGCAGATCGTTCCTGAAAAATCTTCTGAGCTAATTCTTATCCTGTGTTAGCATTTAATGTGAATCTCTGAGCAAAACTAGAGCGATTCCTCATCTGATTATCTGCATAAATAACACACCTTCAAACCAAATAAACATTCACACGATGTTATTTCTGACACTTAATATAGGGCTCTACATTGTTGTTGCAAGTCTGGCTAATAACATCACCAGTGTAGGACGTTATCTTATTCTCATAGACTCCAACATGAACTATTGGTGCTACTTCCAAACTCTTCCTCTTTTGTATGTCTTTACGCTTCTAAGTCTGCTGAAAATTAATCTCCACCCGCTTATCCCTCTGCACTAGCAATGAATAGTCTTCAATCTCAATTGGCACTAGTGGCTGCCCAATTAAATCCTTCAACCCAGAAAAAAATCTATGGCTTTTCTCCTCAGTATTTGGAATCAATCTGGGTGCATACCTTCAAAGCATAGTGAATTCAAATTCATATTGCCAAATTGACTGATTTCCCTAAATCAGTCTGATGATTTATTATGCATCTATCTCTTGGCTGATAGTTTTACGAATCAATCTCTAAAGGTTGTCACAAACTCATCATACTACAACAAGTGGCTGGTTCTACCACCAAACTTTTCTCACCTTTGTCCTTGTAATCATCTCTTAGCTTTTCCCTCAAAGGCAAAAGTGGTCAGTGCAACTCTTCTCTCTGGTGGATAAGACAACACGTTTAAAATCTTTTAAACTCTCAACATCCACTATACTTCCTTCTTCAGAAAAAAGAGGTCCTCATATCTCAAAATAGTTTTAAATACTTATCTATTCGGCCTCCCCTACTAGAACCGATTTGAGCTTGAGAGTTCTTAATCATCTGAGTCATTGCAGTCATCATTTCAGAAAAAGTGAAGGTAAATCAGATTCAACATTAACATCTTTGACCTCTTCCTCTTGATCATCCATAATTCTGAAATAACCACAAAATAATTTAATTAGACGGTTAAACTTTTAATTAATTATCATTATCATTATTTATAACTTAATTCAATCATTATAATGACTATATCATTAAGATTCATGTTGTTTAATCTAGATATTGCTCTGATGCCACTTTTGTAATGACTCGGCCCGAGTCTTAGACTTAACCAAGACAGGAATAGGCAGTTGGACAGCGGAATTAAATTCTATGATATTCTATTTCTATCACTAATAGTAAAATATTCAAATATTCATAAAAGAGCCGCCAAAGGAAACAATTTAGTCAACAAGTAGAAGTTTTACCCTTTCAGTTTTTGTTCTCGCCTTCTTTACACATTAGCTCATCTTCTATTCATCTTATTCAAAGTTAAAAACCTAAAAAAATATTAAAATAATATAATGAGTTATTTAAAGATAACTCAGGAGCAATCACACTTCTAAATTATAATAATCCAATAAAGAAAAAATAATATTCATGTCGATCTTTCATATTTCATTATAAGAGATTTTATAATGATCTAATGTATTTGTTCAAGACATTTACTTGATAGAATAAACGTATACTTGGATATGCATTAATTTTAACTATACTCTTCAAGAATTAATCATTAACTTTATTTTTATTTCATACATTTAACTTTCACATTTATCTTAGGAGCACCTTCAAACATAATCAAACCCACCCCTAACAAATATTATTTTATCAGCAAAGCAGTTCGTGATCTAATTACACGATTGTCTGAGGTGGAAATGTGTCTACTCGCCCGTGACTGATATTCTCTCGTCAGCACAATGATTAATGATCTAAGCATCACAATTGTCAGAAAATGTAGAATAACATCTACACGTCTGGATATACTGTTGTCTTCTCTGTAATTTTAGGGAGTGAACTCTTCATCTTAACATGCACACACCAATATTCATAGATACGCTATTTCATTCTTCATATCATATAATCTAATGAAACATCTTACGAGAAAACTTATATTTTTTTTCCAAATAAAATGCACATATACATAATTTATAGGTCATGAAATAAACTGATATATGCACATTTACTAAAATTTTAAAGATGAAGTAATCTTTTTTTTTTTATAAATGCCCAAGGGCTAATTTTATTGAAATTGAAAAATACATAGAGGTTGCATGAGAGGACCCAAAAAAAGGTGCCCTACCCATAAGATACATCAGACACTAACATCCTAAAAAGATGAAACATAGATAAAACACAAAAAAAATAAAACTTGCAGGAAATAAGCTGCTAGGCACGAGCCAGCTTGGNCAGACACTCATCTTCCCCTCTTGCTCTTAATGGCCTCGTCGAGTCGGATTTCTTCACTATTTTGACCTGCACACTATTTGTCTCCTCACTCTCTCTCGTTCTCTCTATTGACTCTCATCTCAAATTAGACCTAGGCTCCTAAAAAAGAAACCAACTAACAATTATGTTCAAATCAACATTAACTAAAGTTTTATTTTATCTTTTCATTAGTATTTTTTCAGTTATTATTATTATTATTATTATTATTATTAATTGATTATTATAATCTTCCATCCCTATAATACCTTATCCTCGAAATTCATAAGCTTCACAAAAAACTAATCATTATATTAGATTAAACATGATCTCTCCAAAGATCTTCAAGAAAATCTATCTTTTGGGGACAGATAACAAAAATAAATATGATAAATCCAACATCTAAGATAAGATAATTCAACTGAACAATCTTCATACATCTAAAGCATAAAGACATTACTAAAACAACATTATATCTAAAATAATGCAACATAACTAACACAACACTCAACTTCTGAAATAAAAGTACATAAAGATACTCAATACCAGACAAACAACATGAAACCTAAATGACAAAACACTCGGTCAAACTCTATGTATCAGCATCAGTGGCAACATTTTCTTCAAGTTCATGGTGAGTTAAGGGATAGACTCTTGATCGAGTGTTCTGCCTTGATTGCTCCTTACGAGTGATAGTACCAGCTTTTGTCATCCTCCACTTACCACATATAAAAGTAGATCGTTCCTGAAAAATCTTCTGAGCTAATTCTTATCCTGTGTTAGCTTTTAATGTGAATCTCTGAGCAAAACTAGAGCGATTCCTCATCTGATTATCAGATTATCTGCATAAATAACACATCTTCAAACCAAATAAACATTCACAAAATGTTATTTCTGACACTTAATATAGGGCTCTACATTGCTGTTGCAAGTCTGGCTAATAACATCACCAGTGTAGGACGTTATCTTATTCTCATAGACTCCAACATGAACTATTGGTGCTACTTCTAAACTCTTCCTCTTTTGTATGTCTTTACGCTTCTAAGTCTGCTGAAAATTAATCTACACCAGCTTATCCCTCTGCACTAGCACTGATAGTTTTCAATCTCAATTGGCACTAGTGGCTGCCCAATTAAATCCTTCAACCCAGAAAAAAATCTATGGCTTTTCTCCTCAGTATTTGGAACCAATCGGGGTGCATACCTTCAAAGCATAGTGAATTCAAATTCATATTGCCAAATTGACTGATTTCCCTAAATCAGTCTGATGATTTATTATGCATCTATCTCTTGGCTGATAGTTTTACGAATCAATCTCTAAAGGTTGTCACAAACTCATCATACTACAACAAGTGGCTGGTTCTACCACCAAACTTTTCTCACCTTTGTCCTTGTAATCATCTCTTAGCTTTTCCCTCAAAGGCAAAAGTGGTCAGTGCAACTCTTCTCTCTGGTGGATAAGACAACACGTTTAAAATCTTTTAAACTCTCAACATCCACTATACTTCCTTCTTCAGAAAAAAGAGGTCCTCATATCTCAAAATAGTTTTAAATACTTATCTATTCGGCCTCCCCTACTAGAACCGATTTGAGCTTGAGAGTTCTTAATCATCTGAGTCATTGCAGTCATCATTTCAGAAAAAGTGAANCAAACTTTTCTCACGTTTGCCCTTGTAATCATCTCTTAGCTTTTCCCTCAAAGGCAAAAGTGGTGAGTGCAACTCTTCTCTCTGGTGGATAAGATAACACGTTTAAAATCTTTTAAACTCTCAACATCCGCTATACTTCCTTCTTCAGAAAAAAGAGGTCCTCATATCTCGAAATAGTTTTAAATACTTATCTATCCGGCCTCCCCCACTAGAACCGATTTGAGCTTGAGAGTTCTTAATCATCTGAGTCATTGCAGTCATCATTTCAGAAAAAGTGAAGGTAAATCAGATTCAACATTAACATCTTTGACCTCTTCCTCTTGATCATCCATAATTCTGAAATAACCACAAAATAATTTAATTAGACGGTTAAACTTTTAATTAATTATCATTTATCATTATTTATAACTTAATTCAATCATTATAATGACTCTATCATTAAGATTCATGTTGTTTAATCTAGATATTGCTCTGATACCACTTGTGTAATGACTCGGCCCGAGTCTTAGACTTAACCAAGACAGGAATAGGCAGTTGGACAACGGAATTAAATTCTATGATATTCTATTTCTATCACTAATAGTAAAATATTCAAATACTCATAAAATAGCCGCCAAAGGAAACAATTTAGTCAACAAGTAGAAGTTTTACCCTTTCAGTTTTTGTTCTCGCCTTCTTCACACATTAGCTCATCTTCTATTCATCTTATTCAAAGTTAAAAACCTAAAAACATATTAAAATAATATAATGAGTTATTTAAAGATAACTCAGGAGCAATCACACTTCTAAATTATAATAATCCAATGAAGAAAAAATAATATGCATGTCAATCTTTCATATTTTATTATAAAAGATTTTATAATAATATAATGTATTTGTTCAAGACATTTACTTGATAGAATAAACGTATATTTGGATATGCATTAATTTTAACTATACTCTTCAAGAATTAATCATTAACTTTATTTTTATTTCATACATTTAACTTTCACATTTATCTTAGGAGCACCTTCAAACATAATCAAACACACCCCTAACAAATATTATTTTATCAGCAAAGCAGTTCATGATCTGATTACACGATTGTCTGAGGTGGAAATGTGTCTACTCGCCCATGACTAATATTCTCTCGTCAGCACAATGATTAATGATTTAAGCATCGCAATTGTCAGAAAAGGTAAAATAACATCTACACGTCTGGATATACTGTTGTCTTCTCTGTAATTTAAGGGAGTAAACTCTTCATCTTAACAAGCACACACCAACATTCATAGATACGCTATTTCATTCTTCATATCATACAATCTAATGAAACATCTTATGAGAAAACTTATTTTTTTTTTCCAAATAAAATGCACATATACATAATTTATAGGTCATGAAATAGACTGATATATGCACATTTACTAAAATTTTAAAGATGAAGTAATCTTTTTTTTTTCTAAATGCCCAAGGGCTAATTTTATTGAAATTAAAAAATACATAGAGGTTGCATGAGAGGACCCAAAAAAAGGTGTCCTACCCATAAGATACATCAGACACTAATATCCTAAAAAGAAGAAACATAGATAAAACACAAAAAAACAAAACTTGCAGGAAAAAAGCTGCTAGGCACAAACCAGCTTGGTCTTGCCTCTGCCTCTGGTTCTAGGACCAGAGACAGCTAACAAATTGTTGAGTGTCGTTCCATTATCGGAAGTTACTAGAGTATCATCCATTAAGTTCCCAAACTGGGGTGTGCCTCCATTCTTCTTTTTCTTTTTAGATGTGTAAACCCGTCATTCCTCATCCGAGGACTAGCTCATCTGATCGGTGTGGTCAACAGATTGTTAGGCATGTAGGAGAGAATGAGCCCCAAGCTCCTGACTAGCAGTAACAACATTCTAATTCTGAAGAGATGGTAAGCATGTCTCTTCAACACCCGAAGCATCGTGGGGATGTGGAGCTTCAATACTATCCTGATTATCGGACACAAGTAAACCATATGCCAATATATCAGTCGAAAGAACAGAGAGAGTATTGTCTCCAGTAGTGGGAGGGGGAGGTGGCATCGTGTCAACCAGTAATTCAATAGTTTGTGGAATGCACTCAGGAGCGGAGGAGGGACAAGTATGAGGTGGGGCAGATCCAGAAGTGTTTTTACTTGAAGGTTTTAAATTTGGATGCAACTGATAACATTGAGAATGAGAATGTCCAAGCATACGACAGTGAGTACAATAAAGTAGTATCTATTCAAGTTCTGTTTGCTACCAAAAACCCTGATATTGTGTGTCAATCTATATTTCTCCCAAAAAAGGTAAAGTAATATCACTTTCTATCAAAATTCTGACTTCTAAAGGCCGAGTTTGATTCACTGTAGGCATATTAGTTTTGAGGGGTTTACTGTATACCATCGCTAAAGTGAAGAGAAGCTCTTGATAAAAAAGATGGATCTTCAAACCTGAGAAGCACAACCAAACATGAATGGTAGAAGGTTCAGTACGATGGTCAAAATCCACCGTCCATTTTAAAACCTTCATCACCTGGTTTTCTATTCGAAGAACTCTTCTCGCAAACAAATGGGTGTAGTCTTCGTCATTTGATAGTTGAATAAGAATCTGGCGACCATCCAATTTACCGATCTTCCAACCCCCTTTCAGCTTCATTTGTTCAAAGTCTTATCGAATTAGTTCAAGTTTAGGGTTTTCATAAAGAAACTTACCTACTAAGAACAGTCGGCAGGGCGCTGCCAGGGTGGAGATTTCTACCTCAGTGAGAAATATTGCAGGTTTGCTGTTTTTACGGGAAGTTTCTTTAAGAAATCCGGTTTCAATGCCAAGAGTAAAATTGTCATGGTATCGTTGCGGAAACATATTGGAAAGAGGGGCAAAGACGGGGTTATCACTGGTGAGGGCGGCAACGTAGGAACGCCTTGATGTCATTTCTATCGATCGACACAAACGCAGACGCCGTCGATCGGCACAAGCAACACACAACACGGTTTCCTCGCAGGGTGCGAAGCAGCGCGAAGGAGGAAAGCCTTGCGTTGCTGGGCGCGAAGGAACGACGATCGCAGAGGAGACGAGGGCAGCCGAGCGAGCGTCAGTGGAGACCCGCGAACTCTGGCGAGCGGCGCTGCAGGATGACGCAGTAGGTCGCGTCTTCTCTTCCACAATTGACGTTGCCAAAGCACGGACACGTGAGAGTAGAGATCGGAGCAGCAGTGACGATCAAAACGCTAGGGTTCGCCATGGGGCGGAACCCTAATATATATATATATATATATATAGAGAGAGAGAGAGAGAGAGAGAGAGAGAGAGAGAANTGATTATTATAATCTTCCATCCTTATAATACCTTATCCTCGAAATTCATAAACTTCACAAAAACTAATCATTATATCAGATTAAACATGACCTCTCCAAAGATCTTCAGGAAAATCTAACTCTTGGGGACAGATAACAAAAAATAAATATGATAAATCCAACATCTAAGATAAGATAATTCAACTGAACAATCCTTATACATCTAAAGCATAAAGACATTACTAAAACAACATTACATCTAAAATAATGCAGCATAACTAACACAACACTCAACTTCTGAAATAAAAGTACATAAAGATACTCAATACCAGACAACCAACATGAAACACAAATGACAAAACACTCAGTCAAACTCTATGTATCAGCATCAGTGGCAACATGTTCTTCAAGTTCATGGTGAGTTAAGGAATAGACTCTTGATCGAGTGTTCTGCCTTGATTGCTCCTTACGAGTGATAGTACCAGCTTTTGTCATCCTCCACTTACCACATATAAAAGTAGATCGTTCCTGAAAAATCTTCTGAGCTAATTTGTATCCTATGTTAGCATTGAATGTGAATCTCTGAGCAAAACTAGGGCGATTCCTCATCTGATTATCAGGTTATCTGCATAAGTAACACACCTTCAAACCAAATAAACATTCACACGATGTTATTTCTCAGACTTAATATAGGGCTCTACATTGCTGCTGCAAGTCTGGCTAATAACATCACCAGTGTAGGACGTTATCTTATTCTCATAAACTCCAGCATGAACTATTGGTGCTACTTCTAAACTCTTCCTCTTTTGTATGTCTTTACGCTTCTAAGTCTGCTAAAAATCAATCTCCACCCACTTATCCCTCTGCACTAGCACTAAATAGTCTTCAATCTCAATTGGCACTAGTGGCTGCCCAATGAAATCCTTCAACCCAGACAAAAATCTATGGCTTTTCTCCTCAGTATTTGGAACCAACCGGGGTGCATACCTTCAAAGCATAGTGAATTCAAATTCATATTGCCAAATTGACAGATTTCCCTAAATCAGTCTGATAATTTATTATGCATCTATCTCTTGGCTGATAGTTTTACGAATCAATCTCTAAAGGTTGTCACAAACTCATCATACTACACCAAGTGGCTGGTTCTACCACTAAACTTTTCTCACATTTGTCCTCGTAATCATCTCTTAGCTTTTCCCTCAAAGGCAAAAGTGGTCAGTGCAACTCTTCTCTCTGGTGGATAAGACAACACGTTTAAAACCTTTTAAACTCTCAACATCCACTATACTTCCTTCTTCAGAAAAAAGAGGTCCTCATATCTCGAAATAGTTTTAAATACTTATCCATCCGACCTCCCCCACTAGAAACGATCTGAGCTTGAGAGTTCTTAATCATCTGAGTCATTGCAGTCATCATTTCAGGAAAAGCGAAGGTGAATCAAATTCAACATTAACATCTTTGACCTCTTCCTCTTGATCATCCATAATTCTGAAATAACCACAAAATAATTTAATTAGACAGTTAAACTTTTAATTAATCATTATTATCATTATTTATAAATTAATTTAATCATTATAATGACTCTATCATTAAGATTCATGTTGTTTAATCTAGATATTGCTCTGACACCACTTTTGTAATGACTCGGCCTGGGTCTTAGACTTAACCAAGACAGGAATAGACAGTTGGACAGCAGAATTAAATTCTATGATATTCTATTTCTATAACTGATAGTAAAATATTTAAATATTCATAAAAGAACCGCCAAAGGAAACAATTTAGTCAACAAGTAGAAGTTTTACCCTTTCAATTTTTGTTCTCGCCTTCTTTACACATTAATTCATCTTTTATTCATCTTATTCAAAGTTTAAAACCTGAAGAAATATTAAAATAATATAATGAGTTATTTAAAAATAACTCAGGAGCAATCACACTTTTAAATTATAATAATCCAATGAAGAAAAATAATATGCATGTCGATCTTTCATATTTCATTATAAAAAAATTTATAATAATCTAATGTATTTGTTCAAGACATTTACTTGATGGAATAAACGTATACTTTGATATGCATTAACTTTCACTATAATCTTCAAGATTTAATCATTAACTTTATTTTTATTTCATACATTTAACTTTCACATTTATCTTAGGAGCACCTTCAAACATAATCAAACCCACCCCTAACAAATATTATTTTATCAGCAAAGCAGTTCGTGATCTAATTACACGATTGTCTGAGGTGGAAATGTGTCTACTCGCCCATAACTGATATTATCTCGTCAGCACAATGACTAATGATCTAAGCATCACAATTGTCAGAAAAGGTAGGATAACATCTACACATCTGGATATACTATTGTCTTGTATGTAATTTAAGGGAGTGGACTCTTCATCTTAACGTGCACACACAAACATTCATAGATAGGCTACTTCATTCTTCATATCATACAATCTAATGAAACATCTGATGAGAAAACTTATATTTTTTTCCAAATAAAATGCACATATACATAATTTATAGGTCATGAAATAAATTGATATATGCACATTTACTAAAATCTTATAGATGAAATAATCTTTTTTTTTTTTATAAATGCCCAAGGGCTAATTTTATTGAAATTGAAAAATACATATAGGTTGCATGAGAGGACCCAAAAAAGGTGCCCTACCCATACGATACATCAGACACTAGCATCCTAAAAAGATGAAACATAGATAAAACATAAAAAACAAAACTTGCAGGAAATAAGCTGCTAGGCACGAGCCAGCTCGGTCTTGCCTCTACTTCTGGTTCTAGACAGCAAATAAATTGCTGAGTGTCGTTCCATTACCCGAAGTTACTAGAGTATCATCCATTAAGTTTCCAAGCTAGGGTGTGCCTCCATTCTTCTTTTTCTTTCTAGATGTGTAAACATATCATTCCTCATCTGAGGACTGACTCATATGATCAGTGTGGTCAACAGATTGTTGGGCATGTAGGAGAGAATGAGCCCCCAGCTCCTGACTAGCAGTAACAACATTCTGATTCTGGAGAGGTGATAAGCATGTCTCTTCAACACCTGAAGCATCCTGGGGATGTGGAGCTTCAATACTATCCTGATTATCGGACACAAGTGAACAATCTGCCAATATATCAGTCAGAAGAAAAGAGAGAGTATTGTCTCCGGTAGTGGAAGGGGGAGGTGGCATCGTGTCAGCCGGCAATTCAATAGTTTGTGGAATGCACTCAGGAGCGGAGGAGGGACATGTATGAGGTGAGGCAGATCCAGAAGCTTTTTTACTTGAAGGTTTTAAATTTGAATGCAACTGATAACATTGAGAAGGAGAATGTCCAAACATACGACAGTGGGTACAATAAAGTGGTATTTGTTCAAGTTCTGTTTGTTGCCAAAAACCCTGATATTGTGTGTCAATCTATATTTCTCCCCAAAAAGGTAAAATAATATCCCTTTCTATCAAAATTTTGGCTTCTGAAGGCCGAGTTAGATTCACTGTAGGCGTGTCAGTTTTGAAGGGTTTACCGTATACCATTGCTAAAGCGAAAAGAAGCTCTTGATAAAAAAAATGGATCTTCAAACCTGGGAAGCGCAGCCAAACAGGAATGGTAGGAGAATCAGTACGAGGGTCAAAATCCACCGTCCATTTTAAAACCTTCATCACCTGGTTTTCTATTGAAGTGTCTTCTCGCAAACAAATGAGTGCAGTCTTCATCATTTGCTAATTGAATAAGAATGTGGCGACCATCCAATTTATCGATCTTCCAACCCCCTTTCAGTTTCATTTGCTCAAAGTCCTTTCAAATTAGTTCAAGTTTAGGGTTTCCATAAAAAAACTTACCTACTAAGAACAATCGGCAGGACGCAGCTAGGGTGGAGATCTCTGCCTCAGTGAGAAATATTGCAGGTTTGTCGTTTTTACGGGAAACTTTTTTGAGAAATTCGATTTCAATGCCAAGAGCAAAATTGTCATGGTATCGTTACGGAAACATATTAGAAAGAGGGGCGGAGACGGGGTTATCACTGGCGAGGGCGGCAGCGTAGGAACGCCTTGATGTCATTTCTATCGATCGTCACAAACGCAGACACCGTCGATCGACACAAGCAGCGCACGGTGCTGTTTCCTCGCAGGGTGTGAAGCAGCGCGAAGGAGGAAAGTCTTGTGTTGCTGGGCGCGAAGGAACGACGATCGCAGAGGAAACGAGGGCAGGCGAGCGAGTGAGCGAACGTTAGTGGAGGCCCGCGAACTCTGGCGAGCGGCGCTGCGGAACGACGCAGCAGGTCGCTTCTTCTCTGCCGCAATCGACGCCGCCAAAGCACGGACGCATGAGAGTGGAGATCGAGGCAGCAGTGACGANAAAAAAATGGAAATAACAAGCTTATGGATTGCACCCTTAGCATCAATAAGAGATCTTTAAATAAACAAATGTTGGGTAGCTGAAGGTTAAATTTTGTTTCATTATTTGTTTTATTTTTATTTGTAGTTTTCTATATGCATACCCAGTGAAACAATGATCAAGCTAAGCTTTTCTAGCCACTTAGCATACTGTATCATGACAACTTCAAGTGAACATGTCAAAAAATTCTCAAAATTCTGCTTTAATTTATTCGTCATAAACTACTCTCTCTCTCTCTCTCTCTCTCTCTCTCTCATATATATTGTTGAAGAGAACAATAAAGTCTTAATAAATAAAATTAGATGCTACCGATTCATTTGCTTATAAGCAAATATTTCTCTCACGGATTCATACACGAAAAAAAGGAAAGAGCGAGTGCACAGATGGTTTCTTGGCATCAATCAGAGATCTTTAAATAATCATATGGTCGATGTCTAAAGATTATTTTTGTGCAATTATTTATTTATTTTTTTTTTGTAGTTTTTTATATAAATACCCGTTGAATGAATGAATAAGTAAAGCTTTTCTAACCACTTAACATGCTGCAACACTACAACTTTATTCAGGGCACAAAAGGAGGAGAAATATGCAGCTCGCAGAGCCATCATCCCGATACTTCAAGCTGAAGAAGATGAAAGGCAAGCTCCCATCTCTTCTCTAGCTGAACTTTTTCTTTATTTTTTATTTTTTTTTGAAGATTTACGTACATACTAGTTAATTCCTATGTATTTAAATATTTAACACTTACATTTCAATTTTTAAACATATGCCACTTACCTATGCAAAAAAAAGATGTATTTCCCTTTTTAAAAGTTAAAACAGTGGTATTTTTTTGTGATTTGAAAGATTTGGATTGTATAGATGTAAACAGCGAAGTTAGATGTTAGATATATAAAACGTTTAAAAGTCCCTTCATTTATTATTATTATTTTGAAGTACTTACATACATAACCCTAAATTCCTATGTATTTACATACTAGTCGAATTTTTACACACACACACACACAGATATATATATATATATATATATATATATATATATATATACCTGGTCAGGCAATAAGTAACATATACATTTCTAATAGAGTCGGTCGACTAGGCTTCGTCGGGCTAGCTCTCCACCTCAAGGCTCGGTCAGTTCTCCACGAAGCTACTCGCCTCCTTTCCTTCACTGCTTTGACCTGTAGACTACTTTTCTCCTCCTTCCTCTTATTTCTCTCTTCACTCTCTCTCATTCTCTCTCCCAACTCTCATCTCGAATGAGACCTACGCCTCCTAGAAAAGAAACCACTCAACGGTTAAAGCTCCAATTGACATTGAAGCAATAAAATTTTATTTTATTATTATTATTATTTCAATTATTACTATTATTATTATTATTATTTAATTTTTCGGTAACTACAATTTTTTTAAATATGTTTGTTGAGTGTCATTTTTACATGTTTTTTTCTAAAAAAAAATTAACATGTTTTTTAAACATTCAATATAACTTTTAAATGTTTTAAGTGTTTTAAAAAACAACAAAATATTGACCGAACATATCAAACATGTTTTGTTTCAATCCAAAACATAAAAAATAAATAAATAAATAGAAAGTTAAAATAAAATAAAAGTGATCCTAAATAGCCCCTAAGTTTTCATGTCATCAAAAAAGCAACAATATTACAAAGTTCAACAGATCATCGTGATTCTGTTAATTCACAGGTTAAAAGCAATAGGAACATTTTTCTTAAATCAGCAAGTCTACAATAATCTTCTCACCTGTTAGCAAATATCTAGAAGATGCATAGATAGCCAAATAAATTTATATAATGAATTAATATCCAAATATGCCCTCACATATAAAAAATTAGTAAGTTTCTTGGATGAAGTACTTTAGGTCAACTGAATTATAAGTCTTACTAAGAACGCCGGTTTCTTTCTTCACTAGGATACAAAGACTTCCGTCACTTTCATCGTCTGATTCAATGAGTATCTGTTCCTGTATTCCAAACATCAAGTTATTTTCAGACTTGAAAAACAGAGCAAATCACAGATGAGTTCATATCTGTAATTTGCAGTATAAGACATTTGGACAGAATTGAAAGGATTTGTACGGAAGATAATTCTAAGTTCATAATTCTCATTAATGTATGTCCTAATTATAGGTTGGATTGCCGGCAAAAGCAACTTCTCACAATCCACATTTCATGGTAAACATGCAAGTTAAATTATTGGAAAGAATGGATTAATGTGTTATCGGTAAAAGCTATCAAAAACTGAGAGTTACCTTCAGTGCCATTGGAATTGCTTCTTTCTTAACAATCGCATATTTACTAGGATTTGTCAATTTTGGTTTTAAGACCATTAGAGGCTCGTTTAAAACTGCATCCCTTCTCATAGGACTGAGCGAAGAACTTGCAGGCCTGATTTCAACAATGATTATGAATGAGTGCAAGAAATTTAAGTTGTTAGTAATAGGCAGATTGAAACAACAAAAAAAATAATGTTTTGCGGATAAGTGGAGGAACTGAAGGATTAAAAGTGGTGTTTGACCAAGTCCACCATTCGCTAAGAACTTTAAAACATCAGGAAATGAATGCATAAATTTGGCTTTACAAACAGAAGCTCACATTCTTCAGATTATCTAAAGACAAGGCTCGCGAAACATAAAGATGACCTTCAAGTAGCTCTATTCTAATCTAACATATAATAACTCAAACATTTATGAAATATCTAAAATTTAAAATTTCTTTCCACATCACTATCCCTATAACAAAAGTTTGATTTCTAAATATCTCACAATGGTACATGAATGAACATTAACTTGAACAAAATATCGATAGAAATTTGAAAAATTAATTAATTTGAAAACTATTGCAGGATTCGATTAGTTCATCTTATATCATAAAAAGACTGCCAACCATGCAGTCAAGCAACAGTAATGTATCAAAGGCTTTACATAGTAACTTCTTGTTCATAGCTGCAAGGCATCCATAATAAAGTAGGAATTTTTTTTTTTTTTCCTTTTTATTCATTTTTTTTCCATCAAGGACATAATAAAATAGGAATGGAAAACTAGACATGAGTGTAAAAGTGTACATCTCAAAATTTGATATATGGTCCTTTTGACGCCTTTGAATTGCAATACAGCCTCTAGCCTGCAAGGAGAGATGTTCTCAAATATAATGGAGAATAATGTTGAGCACATTTTCCAATTGATATAGTTACATGATGAATTCCATCGAAAGGAAAGGGATAAAAGTAAAATATAAACCAAAATATGAAATGGTCTATTGAAGGTTTGAATGTATTAGTGATATTCACCTCTCTTGACAAGATTGCATCTGGCAAATTATTGATAATAGACTTCATACTGTTTTTTAAAACCTGCAAAATTAGTACGAAAAATAAGTACATATTAACTTTATTCTGCATCATCAAAGTCACCACGTGTGGTGTTACACATGAACACGATATGCTATAGAAGATAATGGCAGTTTCATAAGTCGGATCTACTGGTCAACAACAAATGAAAGGAAAGTGGAATGCTCACAAGAAAGAAAACAGAAAGCCACTGTTGACCTCATTTTAAGGTCATTACTCTTTTCTTTAGAATCCTAGGATCTAGCTCTAAGGGTTCCTATTGACTATCTTAGAAAACTAATATTGAAATTCATCCCCTTAAAAAAGTTCATCCACCTCCTATTTCTCTTGTGATGTCCCACATTGATGATCTCAAAACCATCGTCATATGGTCAGGTGGTTAAGGACTATCATGTGGAGCTCAGGGAGAAGTTCCCAATAGAATCTCAAGCCCTAGGAAAAACTCTTCGGGACTTTATCATCACACACACATACACAAAATACACAAAATTTACAAAGTTGCACAAGAACGGACTAAAATTGAATTTAAAGGATGGGTGAAAATGCGAACTTCTTCGGACGACCTCCGACGACAAAATGGATTGCGCCAATGCGTCCGGAATGTCAGATCTACCTAAAAAGGTCATCTATTTTTTTATGTTGTGACACACGAATAAAAGGTACGAATCAAATTCTATTTCTATAATATTAAATATTTTATATTTATATTACTAATAATAATAATACTTATAATTCTAAACCCTATTTATCCCTTTACCCGCATATTTAGCCCCCGTTTGATCCCACGGCTCGACCAGCTGCTTGGCTCGCCCCCCTCTCGTGTGAACCCTAGATCTCGCGAGCGATCCAAGCGGCGATCTCCCTCTCTCTCGACTCTTCTCCTTTATCACGTGGTCGCTCTACCTCTCAACGCTCCAATTGTGGGAGCTCGGCTGGCCAACCTTTCTTCTTCTCGAGGCTTTACTTTCTCCTCCTTTATGGTGACGATTCACTCTCGTTATTTGATTCGACCACCAGTGAGGCTGATAGGTGACTGTCCCCCTCTCATCTCTGCCTATAAAAAAGCTTCCTAGAGTACTGTTTTGGGTTGTTGAAAATTTTGAGAAGGAAAGGAAGGCTGAGATTGTTTTGCTAGTTGCTGTTTAAAACTCTTAGGGGAAGGCTCTGCCGAAATTCCTTCTCGGCTAGGTTCTTGTGCGTTGAAGTGTTCGTTGGTTATTGTTTCTCGAAGCTTTTAGGAGGAAGGTTTCTGTAGGAGGTTTTTTCTTGAATCTGTCTTACAGTTTTGCTTTGAGTTTGCGTTAAGAGGTATTTCTCTTCTTTCCTCTAATCTACACCATTTCAGATAGCATCTAAAATAATTTCTTTTCTCTTCTAAAGCATGTAGAAGTAAGTTTTGGGCTTGTTTTGAAATTTAAGCATGAATAGTCCCTGGAAACATTAAAATGTAGCATAATATAGCTATCTTCTTTTCTTTTTCTGCTCAAGATACATGATGAATAAGATTTCTTTTTGAAAAGTTTTAGTTGTTATCCTATGAAATGCATGCTAGGAAGAAAAATGCAAGGTTGGAGCTTTTCTTTTATATATATTTATCCAAGTGGATATTAGAATTAGTTTCAATACTGGATATTATGTTGACATTAGGAATTCGTTTATGCTTATTCATTTCCTGTTACTTGTTACTATTTGGAACATCTACTGGATGCAATACTTTGAAATATAAGGCTTCAAGAGACTTGATTTTGATAGCCCTGTTTTAACCCATTTGTTGGGTTCGGTTTTGATCTTTTTGGAATTGATTCATGCTGGAAACTGTCTTGACCCATCTGCTGGGATTCGGTTTTAGTTCTTTTGGAATGAATAAATGTTGGAAATTATTCTCTGTTTTCCCATTTTGTTGGGTTCGGTTTTGATCTTTTTGGAATGGATTCATGCTGGAAACTGTCTTAAACCATCTGCTGGGACTTGGTTTTGGTTCTTTTAGAATAAATAAATGTCGGAAGTTTTTTTTTCTGTTCTGCCATTTGGTTGGGTCCGATTCTGGCTCTTTTGAAATTGAATTATAGTTGGAGGTATTCTTTTTGTTCTTGCTCCTCTACTTGGCTCATGTTTCCTTGTTACAGTTAGTTTGTTTTGCCTCTTTGTTGAGCTCAGATGTGTCTGTTTTGGATCCTTGTCATGCCTTTCTTGTTGGGCTCGGTTTACTCCTGTGTTGGGCTCGGTTTGCCCCTGTATTGAACTCGGTTTGCCCCTTTGGTGGGCTCGGTTTGGCTCCTTTTGGGATTGTGTTTTGGCTGGAATTCCTTTCTGTTTCAGCCCCTTTGGTGGGCTCGATTTAGCCCCCTGTTGGGTTCGGTTTGGTTGGAAGCTCCTCATATAACATTCCTCCTGAGATTTTTATTGGTAATCAAGTTTGTCATCCCAAAATTCATGATTTCAATATCTACTTCTATATGGGGATGTTTGAAATAAGTTGATCAATTCATTACTATGTCTTCCTTGATGAAAATGACTTCGGTCTGGATGGTTTATGGTAGCTTGTCCTTTCACTCTCATATGTGTATTAAAAGGGCATAATAATAATTTTGTGGCGGTCTTTCTTTTGCTGCCCCTACCCGCGAGTTTGAGATGTGGGTTGTCCTTTTGTTGTCCCTACCCATGAGCTTAAATGGTGGTGGTCTCCTTCCTACTGCCTTGGCCGTGAGCCTTACCTTATGTTTACTGCCCTTGTGGTCTTCCTCTTGCTGCCCTTACCCGTTGGCTTATTCTGTGGTGGCTTTCTTCTTCTTGGCCCTACCCATGAGCTTAAATGGTGGTGGTTTCCTTCCTGCTGCCTTGGCCGTGAGCCTTACCTTGTGTTTACTGCCCTTGTGGTCTTCCTCTTGATGCCCTTACCCGTGAGCCTTACCTTGTGATCTCTTCATGAGATAAGTTGGGCTGGTGGTTGTCCCTCTCTGTTGCCCCTGGTTATGAGCATGTATATGGTTTTATCTGGATAATTTCATGTTTATATGATATGAAAAGGTTTTTTTTTAATGAAGGTTGGAATTAAATGATTTTGATTTTAGCATGATTTTCTGGAATGCTAGAAGGTTGCCCCCCCCACCCCCCATGGATTATTCTCCTTTATTTTGTGAAATATGAAAGGCTTTTATAGCTTTATTTTGGGAAATCATAAATTTGATATGAAACAAATTCATAAAGGCTTTGAAAGCTTATAAAATTGTCATGGAAAAGTGTTTGGAGATGCAACATTAAAATTTGGATAACATAAATGCCACATTTCGGTTCAGGCTGTGGTGTGTGAGTACATATAGATGTTGGAACCGTGGATACAATTGTTACATTAGTTTTAGGCCAGTTTCGACCTAAATTTTAGAAGGGATACCATTCTTGGGTTGATCCATTTATAAAATTTGAGAAAATAATATTCTTCTTAGATTGATTCAAGGATCTTGGGCTCTCTTTTTGTCACGGTTTTGAGATTTTCTCCACCCTTCATCATTTCGATCTTTTAGGTGGATCAGTTCCTCCTCTCTCATCCCCATTTTCATTCTTTTTTTTCTTTACTTCTTGGTTCGGTTTTCAGTGCTTATGTCTGACACATAAGTGTCCATATATAGCCTTTTGCTATATATGAAACCATCAAGCAAAGCCGCAAGTAAATCAGTTTTGTTTTGGGGCTTAAGGCAATGATGACAAAGACACGTCGGGGATAGAGCAAATGATATTTCATCCTACGATATCAGGACCCAATCTTGGGATCTGATAAACTGTAGGATGATGATATCATTCACCGACACAATATTAGCGGGGGACCAATACCTTCTTAGGTTGTTGGCGGTCCTATGCCCGACGACGTAATTAACTCGCGAACAATCATAATTTTTTTTCAAAACTGGTAAGAACAAAATATGATAAGAACAGATACAATATTTATAAAAAAATATTTTACTACAAAATTGCTACAACTTCTTTTTGTATGTCTGGAATCCACGTGCATGCTAAAATGTAAATTTTTAAATATATTACAATTTCATTGTCCACTTGTTGATTACCAGTACTGGGTTCAGTAGGGTACCCTTCTAGTTGAGAGGCGAGTTCTATACATCTGGGTGACCGATAGTAATCTTTGACATCCCTCGAGTACAAATATATTATATTTGACCTACCCCAACCCATGTGTTTGCGGTCCCCTCTTTTCGGATTTTTTTCATATGTTTTATTGGAATTTTTGGGCAAAGCACTCACGGACCTTTTTCCGGGATCTTCCCGAGATTTTGATAATTTTCTTGGAATTGTCATTTGTCGGTTTTTTTCCCGAGTTTTCCGTCGTCGGTCATTTGCGGATTTTCTCGAGTTCTTGAGGAAATGTTTCTTTTATTTATGCAGTAAATACTAGCTCGCTTAAAGGAGTAGCAGGTCTCTTAAACCCTAAACAACATATTACTTCACAGCATACTATATTGTTCTTCTTCTTTATTATACATTCTACTATTCTTTTCTTTTATATAGCATACTATACTGTTCCTCTTCTTTACTGTACATTCTATTGTTCTTTTCTTTTATACTACATATTTTATTGTTCTGTTACACACTATACCTTAGTGTAGGAAAACCTAATGATCACATGTACCTCTTTAAAAGTAACATCAAACCCGAAGGTGCTACGAAGGGGAGCTTGGAGCGAACATCGTAGGCAGCATGACGAGGACATACGGAGGAACCACTTCAAGATGAATCTGCAACACCAAAACAAATTTATATCACTAATCACTTTCCCTAGTTCAAATAATAACCCATAGGATTTTAAGGTGGTTTTCCTAGCGCAGTGTAAACCCTCACATATCACTTTTAGGCTTTTGCATAACCCTGATGTACAATTATAAGTCCTAACACTTTAGGATTCTGAGATTACTGTACGGTACAATGTAAATCCTCCTATCTTTTTAGGCTATTTGCACGATCAGATATCGTGCGAACATAAGTCCTAAATTCTAAATAAATTGCAGGATTAAACATTAAATAATATTATTTCAAAGACATAAAGCCAAACAATTGGATAGTTGAGAAATCACCAGAGTTTTCCCTAGATCTATGATATCTCCTACTCTTCATTCCTTTGGATTCAGTAAAATAATTATTCCTGTTTGAGCCACTCCCATTTGATTTTCCGATGTCCAATCGTGGAAACTTAAACTTTAAAATCTTAAAGGCAGAACCACTGATCTTAATCGAGAGTTTTCTTAAATGACCCAAGTCATTTAAGATGTAATTAACTATAGAGATTTGCCTCTATAAGAAACTTGGAACCCAGATAAAATAAACTCTATCTAATCTTTATATAAGGTTGGGGAACTTGTTGGCCTCATATAAAAATATTTCGCAGATCAAACGGATGTCACAAATTCTTTAGTTTAGGTGATTGAGTCTACTACAAGTGATATGTTTATTCTTCGAGATAAGTGTATTATTTGTGGTATTATGCTCAGTCATCCAAACTATTCAAAATGTGAGACCCGTTTGGTCTCATCTCTTTTTAAAAATTTTAAAAAAATATATTACTTTCAAAAAAAATAATCAAAATCACATATTTATATTTAAGTTATTTTCATATCTACAAAATTATCTCTTTTCTAAATCAGAAAATTAAAACGGCCGACAGCCACAAACGCCATAAAGCTTACCAAGACTAAATTTGATGCATGAGATGTTTATCAGAAAAGCTGATAATTATTGTAGGAATATAAGATATATTAAGCTGGAATTTAGAGAAAAAAAACAAAATAGTTTCAGGACAATTTAAAGGTGGGAGCATTTTAGTCCTAATGAACTCATTCTATTCCTTTCACTTATCAAAATCGAGTAAATCTGATTCAAAATAATCCAACAAAAGGAATTTTTTATATCATAATTAAGAAGTCAGAACACTAAATTAAACACATTGGGTAGCTGGTCCCATAGCAATACTCCAAAGACCATTTTAACCTTTTCTCCTGCAATTTAATAGCTTAAGCTTTTAGGTCAAATGGCTGCCAAAAGTTTGAGAATGAATACGAGAGCCAAATGTCTAGAGATCGAGCAATAGTAGGCCCATTAGTATAATTTCAAAAAGAAGGTATGGTGGAACTTTGCTTAATCCATATAGCCAATTGAGCATATATGGATTACACAAGCCTAGAATTGGGGTTTCTGTTAAAATTTCTATGGAATAGCAGCATTTGCATGAAAGCAGCCACTCATTTGAAGATACGAAAATTTTATATCTCCACCTCCAGTATGATTTCAAGCCTAATATAAATGCGGCGGAAGATATGTTTGACTGATAACAACAAAAATAAGAGTTAGAGAATAAATATTGATGTGGCACCACAGGACACAACAAGGAATAGGCAGAAAAGAACTAGAAAGTCTCCACAATTGCTCAAGGATTTTCAAATTAACTGATATAGAATTCCAGCCACAAGACAAAATCGGCAAGTAAGTCAGCAGAGATTGAGAGTTGGTTTAACTGAGATTTCGGCTGTGGTTTAAGCTGTCTTAATTGTATATAAGAATCCAGCTGTAATAACTATAATTAGTCACAGGTTCTCGAAACAGTTGAAATGAAACTGTTTCAGCTAGTTGAAATGAAACGTATCTTCATCAAAGACTGTAAAGAACAGAGTTGGCAGAGCAACTAAGAAAGAAACATTCCCTGTTCAACATTATCTTGTCCTCCTTCCATCTTTTTTCCCACCTTCTAGAGTTTGGGCACCTCGAAGGTCCTAACTGAATAGGTACGCATCAAATACATGGTAGATTTGGAATCCGAGTGACGCGGGAGCTTATCAGGACGCGTTACTGTAGCTGCCACGGTACCGCGGACGTGCACACAGTATTGTAGTTGGTACTATCATTGCTACAGTAGCATGGTCCAACCTAAGGGAGTTAACCCCTTTTCCTATTTGATTGCTTGCCTTGTCTAGCGATTCCTTTTCTAGCACTTTTCTTGTCTACCTCCTTCCTTTTCCATCACCTTTCTATTTCTACTCCCTACCTATTCTATCTATTATTCCTAATGTCGTTTGCTTTGATTAGGGTCAGTTTTTGCCTCTAGATTTCAGAGTTCTATCCAAGCCAACCATTGGGGCTATTTTCCCATTTAGATGTAACAACCTGTTTTAGTTACCCCGGGGGAGGGGAAATGAAGAACCAAAAAAGATGAGTCGACGAGTCGGGCAGCCAAACAGAAGAGAGGAAGCTAGGAGTCAGGAAATGGAAACAAATGGTCGAGAAGCCAATGAGGTGAACACGCTTATATAATGTCGAAGTCGACTTACCTGTTGTGTCGAGTAGGGTATCACAGCGATGCGGTGTTCGCATAACGTACAAGTACAAAGGAAGAAGAAACACGAGGAAGGAGGGAGTTGACGCCAAAAGAGGAGAAGAGCGATGGAAGGAATGTGGCATTGACTGTAGTGGCAGCTTGTGTGGGAAGGAGTTAAAGAGGGAGGGTGACAACATATGTGGGGTGCTCTCCAGCTCTTTTTAGCGAAAAAATATTACCTCAGGAGTACTGATGCATCAGTACTCCAATGGTGGGGTATCACGTATGCAATGGTCTCACCGTGGCGCCACGTAGCACCCCACCATTGGAGTACTGATGCATCAGTACTCCTGAAGTAATATTTTTTCCTTTTGAGCAGGCAAGGAGGGAAGAAGTTTTTCTGCACATGGTATAGGGCTCGAACAAGGCAGTAAGTTTAATAAAACTAATAATAATAAGATATATATATAATGGAGAATAATGTTGAGCANCTTCATCCTTCTGATCTTTTGGGTGGATCAGTTCCTCCTCTCTCATCTCCATTTTCATTTTTTTCCTTACTTTTTGGTTCGATTTTCAGTGCTTCTGTCTGACACATAAGTGCCCATATATAGTCTTTTGTTATATATGAAACCATCAAGCAAGGTAGTAAGTAGGTCGGTTTGTTTTGGGGCTTAGGACAATAATGACAAAGGCACATCGGGGATAGAGCATAAAGATATTTCATCCTACGATATCAGGACTCAATCTTGGGATCTGATAAGCTGTAGGATGACAATATCATTCACCGACACAAGACTAGCGAGAGACCAGTACCTTAGGTTGTTGATGGTCCTATGCCCGACGGCGTAATCAACTCGTGGACAATCGTAATTTTTTTCAAAACTGATAAGAACAAAACATAATAAGAACAGATACAACATTTATAAAAAAATATTTTACTACAAAATTGCTACAACTTCTTTTTGTATGCCTGGAATCCACGTGCATGCTAAAATAAAAATTTTTAAATATATTACAATTTCATTGTCTACTTGTTGATTATCAATACCGCGCTAAGGAGTACCCTCCTAAGTTAGGTTTAATAGAACACCCTTCTAGTTGAGTAGCCGGTTCTATACATCCGAGTGACCGATAGTAGCCTTCGACGTCCCTCGAGTGCAAATATATTATATTTGAGTCTAATCCCAACTCGAGTGCTTGCGGTCCCCTCTTTTTGGATTTTTTTCGTATGTTTTATTGGAAATTTTGGGCAAAGCACTCGCGAACCTTTTTTCGAGATCTTCCCGAGATTTTGATAATTTTCTTGGAATTTTCATTTGCCGATTTTTTTCCTGAGTTTTCCGTCGTGGGTCATTTGTGGATTTTCTCGAGTTTTCGAGGAAATGTTTCTTTTATTTATGCAGTAAATACTAGCTCGTTTAAAGGAGTAGCAGGTCTTCTAGACATACAGGTTTGATTTACATTACAGCATTTTACTTCACAGCATACTATAATGTTCTTCTTTACTGTACATTCTACTGTTCTTTTCTTTTATATAGCATACTATATTGTTCTTATTTTTTATTGTACATTATATTATTCTTTTCTTTTATACTGTATGTTTTATTGTTCTGTTACACACTATACCTTAGTGTAGGAAAACCTAATGATTGCATGTACCCCTTTAAAACTAATATCAAACCCGAAGGTGCTACGAAGGGGAGCTTGGAGCGAATACCGTGGGAAGTATGATGAGGACATACGGAGGAACCACTGCAACACCAAAACAAATTTATATCACTAATCACTTTCCTTAGTTCAAATAATAACTCATAGGAATCGAGGTGGTTTGTCTAGCGCAGCGTAAACCCTCACATATCACTTTCAAGCTTTTGCATAACCCTGATGTATAATTATAAGTCCTAACACTTTAAGATTCTGAGGTTACTGTACGGTACAGTGTAAATCCTACTATCTTTTTAGGCTATTTGCACGATCAGATATCGTGCGAACATAAGTCCTAAATTCTAAATAAATTGCATGATTAAACATTAAATAACATTATTTCAAAGACATAAAGACAAACAATAGAATAGTTGAGAAATCACCAGAGTTTTCTCTGGATCTATGATATCTTCTACTCTTCATTCTTTTGGATTAAGTAAAATAATTGTTCCTGTTTGAGCCACTCCCATTTGATTTTCCCATGTCCAATTGTGGAAATTTAAACTTTGAAATCTTAAAGGCAGAACCACTGATCTTAATCGAGAGTTTTCTTAAGTGACTCAGGTCATTTAAGATGTAATTAACTATAGAGGCTTGCCTCTATAGGGAACTTGGAACCCAGGTAAAATAAACCATATTTAATTTTTATATTAGGTAGGGGAATTTGTTGGCCTCATATAAAAATGTTTCGCAGACTAAACGGATGTCACAAATTCTATAGTTTAGGTGATTGAGTCTACTACAAGTGATATGTTTATTCTTCGAGATAAGTATATTACTTGTGGTATTGTGTTCAGTCATCCAAACTATTCAAAATGTGAGACCCGTTAGGTCTCATCTCTTTTCAAAAATTTTTAAAAAATATATTAATTTAAAAAAAAAAATCAAAATCACATATTTATATTTAAGTTATTTTCATATCTACAAAATTATCTCTTTTCTAAACCCGAAAATTAAAACGGCCGACAGCCACAAACGCCATAAAGCTTACCAAGACT